>JAUUDW010223665.1:0-14206 GCA_032361385.1 Panulirus guttatus | reverse complement strand
GAATGTGTGGAAAGAGAGAACGTTATCTCGGAGAGCAAAAATGGGTATGTTTGAAGGAATAGTAGTTCTAACAATATTATATGGTTGCGAGACATGGGCTAAAGAAAGGGTTATGTTGAGGAGGGTGGATGTGTTGGAAGTGTAGTGTTTGAAGACATTATGTGGTGTGAGGTGGTTTGATCGAGTAAGTAACGAGAGGATAAGAGATCCATGTTCTCTACGTTTGCCACCGTGTGTTAACTTGATCAGTTATGTTGGCTCAGTGTTCAAGATGCTGTCATAATGTGTATGTGTGTGTGTGTCAGTCTTCAGTGTCATAACTGTAAACTGACCTGTATTCAATGGCATCATTAGTCTCACCTTCATTCCTTCATGTACCGTTCACTGTCATTCTGTTTCTCTTTTCTTGCTTTCTATCGAGTATGAGGGTCATTCTTTTGTTATTACTATTGTCAATTTGTCTCTGTTGTTGTGCTAGCTTTACTGACGTCAGTTTCTGTCAGTGTCAGCGTCAATATATGCAATCAACTAATTTGTTTTCTATTTGTACTGTACGAGGAGGAAGTTTGACACTTGTGGGGCCCCATTTTTCAAATTATATTTTGTCCTCATTCAAAGAATCCCCGTATAGTTTACATCATTTACCCACCTCTCTTAAGCATAAGATTACTTTTTTACATTTTGTTTTCGCAAATTTCCAATATACATATATGTCATAGCCTCTGGTTGTTCTGTCTCTACAACTTTTGAAGAAGTGTTCACAGTCTATGCCACCAGCCTTATTCATAACATTAAAGTCTGAAATCAAACCACCCCTCATTCTTTACTCTTCCAACGTAGGCAAATCTAAGGCCTCTTACTTTTCCCTATAACTCGGCTCCCTAAATTCTGGAACCATACTTCTTTGTTACTTCTTTGTGCTTCTATAAATGTGTTGATAAAACTAGAAGATTATTTTGTAGTTTTGGACTTTATGCAAGATGCGAACAGCTTGCGAAATATCCATGAACTTGGCTGCAATTCATGTATATGTTGCAGACAGTTGACCTCCTTCACAGTCTTTCTGCAGTGGGACTCGGACAGTAGGCTTAGGGACTATGTCGACTCACTATCTCTATCACAAAAAGATTTCCGCAGCTAATTTCATGCTAGTTGCTATCCATATCGAGGTCTTCTTTCCTGTGATTCACCCTGAATTTCATCAACCTTGTATCAAACCAATTTTGTAGTCTGTCTGCTTCCCCTTGTAAGATGCTGCAGTCCTTGCTTTTTCATTTCCCTTATGACTTTTGCATCATCTGTAAACATATTTAGATAGGAGTCCCATACCTTGGAACAAAACATTCTCATAGATCAAGACGAGTTATGGTCCTGGAACAGAACCCTGCGACATTCCACAAGTGATCACGACCCATTTCGATAAGACCCATTTCATTATCCCAACTGCCCTCAACTACGGTGGGTTTCGACCTCTTAACACATCATCCCAGCCAGGCTTATGTACTGAGATAAGCGTTTCGGTTTATACACTAGGCTATGTAAACGCCGCTACCTCTAGGTGAAAGTGGAGAGTGACATCTCTAAACACCAAATCCTAATTTGTACTTGTCACATTTCAATAAACAGAGAGGTCAGGATCATTAATACGCTTGAAACAATCAACAAAACAATATATTGCATGTAATAACGAAAAAATTATAATCCAGACACAAGATGGACACCATGGCGGACGAGCCACCGAGACATTTATTATAATTAAATCTAAAATTTACATCTACTCATGAATACTGCTCTCTTTCCTTCTATGAATAAAGCCTATACCCATTTCCTTTGATATGACAATTAATCAAGGGCAGACGACAACAATAAGGGCAAATACAACCTGATTGTACAGATAAACTAGTGCGCACGTCTAGACACCTAGCAAGCAATGAGTAAAGAGAGCGAATCTGCGTTTCAGCAAGTTGCCTCCAGCTCCCAAAATTAATGTTTCAACATAACAAGCATTTCTTTATACATAAAAGTTATAACTTTATATTCTTTTAGTGCTTTCATAATAAATTATATAGCAAAATAGATAATTGAAGAATTGAAGATTTATAACATTCTTCGAATCTATAAAAGAAAACGTAATGGTATTTAAGTGACACTGCTCAAAACAAAAACATTTCTTTTTTTAAAGGTTATATATAAAAAGGAAATACATAACACTCATCTGCCATGGTTTCTGCGTTGACTTTCATTTAGAAAATTTTTGATCCATCGAAGGAATCTTCCCTTCATTTCTGCCTGGTGCTCTATCATCTTAATGAAACTCCCACTTGGTACAGTGTTAAATGCTTTTTAGCAATCCAGATACATACAGTCCGTCCAGCCTTCTTTACTTGTCTAAAAGAGATCTCACTCTCTTGTAGAAATGTAAAAGGTTAGTTGCGTATGACTTCCTTTCCTTGAGACTGTGATGCCACTCACTTCTGTTGTGTGTTAAGTCATCCATTTGTGTTCTGATTATCTTTTCCAAAACTATACAACCACACTTGTCAAGGACACCGGTCAGCAGTACAGCACCTCTTTTCGGTCTCTTTTCTTATAAAAGGGGATGACCTTTGCCTACTTTCCACCCCCCTTGGCACTTTGCCTTTCTCTAGTCACATCTTGAGCAGTAGTTCTAAAGGTTTATCAAGTGCATCTACACACACCGTTAGCGCCTATGATGATATGTCATTAGGACCATGAGACTTGTATGGGTCAAGTCTTTGGGATTCTTATAATATCTTTTCTAAATATCTCGGTGCTTTCTTCAGCTTCCTTCTCACTCCATCTCACTGGTTTTGGGGCTATAGTGTCTTAAAGAGTGAAAATACTTCGAGGCTTGTTAATAAATTACTTGCACATCCTTACATTATCTTCTACTACCTTTCCACGCTAAATCCCTAAACCTAATTAGCTGTTCTTTTGATGACTCCAAAAGAATTTATGAAAAAATTATGGAGTTTTACCAGTATTGCCTACAATATTATTTTCAAGTTTCCTTCCTCTTCCTTGATCATCCTGCTCTACTCCAACCTTGCTCTTTTACCACAACAAATGTTGGTTGGCTGGAGAATCACAGAACATCAAGATCTTATGATCCCTGACGTCGTTTATTGAACTGTTCCCACGATTATTTACAGCTAGAATAGCATGCTTAGTTGCAGGGCTAGGATTACGTACTGCCAGTATAGCATGTTTGTTGCAGGGGTTACGATTATGTGCCGCAAGGATAGTATGCTTTTTGTGCAGGGGCAAAGATTGCTTACAGCCAGAAAAGCATATTTTGTTGCAGGGCTATGATTACTTACTGCCAGGATAGCATGCTTTGTTTTAGGGCTACGATTGCTTAAAGCCAGGATAGCATGTTTTGTTGCAGGGGTCATGATTATGTACTGCAAGGATAGCATGCTTTTTTGCAGGGGTCACGATTGCTTACAGCCAGGATAGCATACTTTGTTGCAGGGCTACGATTACTTACTGCCAAGATAGCATGCTTTGTCTTAGGGCTACGATTGCTTACAGCCAGGATAGCATGCTTTGTTGTAGGGCTGCGATCACGTACTGCCAGATTAGCATGCTTTGTTGCAGGGTCTACGATTATGAACCGAAGGGATAGCATGCTTTGTTGCAGGGGCTACGATCACTTACAGCCCGGATAGCATGCTTTGTTGCAGGTTTACGATTATTTACAGCCAGGATAGCAAGCTTTGTTGTAGGACTACAAATACTTGCTACAAGGATATAATGCTCTGTTGTAGGGCTACGATTGCTTACTGCCAGGATAGCATGCTTTGCTCCAGGTCTTCGATTACTTGCAGCTAGGATAGCATGCTTTGTTGCAGGAGCTATAATTGCTTACAATCAGGGTAGCATGTTCTGTTGAAGGGCTACGATTACTCCCAGCCAGGATAGCATGCTTTGTTGTTTAGCTACGGTTACTTACTGCCAGGATAGCATACTTTGTTGTAGGGCGAAGATTGCTTACTCCGAGGATAGCATGTTTTGTTGCAGGTCAACGATTACTTACAGCCAGTAGCAAGCTTTGTCGTAGGCTACAGTTATTTATAGCCAGGACAGCATGTTTTGTTGCAGGGCTATGATTACGTACTGCCAGGTCAGCTTGCTTTGTTGCAGGGGCTACGATTACTCACTGGCAGGATAGCATGCGTTGTTGCAGGGGCTACGATTACTTACAGCCATGATAGCGTGCTTTGATGCAGGGTTACGTTTAAGTACTGCCAGGATAGCGTGCTTTGTTGCAGGGTTAGGATTACTTACAGCCACAATGGCATGCACTGTTGTAGGTCTATGATTACGTAGTTTCTTTTTTATGTTAGCTAAGACGTCACAGGCAGCTGAGACCCTAACCGACTGCCGCAAACAGGATTCGAACCTATGCGCTCGACCCTGGGAGGGCCATGAATGCGTCACGGTCAGGGACGCTAACCGCTACACCACGTGAGTGCGGTTACAATTACTCACTGCCAGGTTAGCATGCTTTGTTGCAGGGACTATAATTACTTACAGCCAGGAAAGTATGCTTTGTTGTAGGGTTATGATTACTTACAGCTAGCATAGAATGCTTTGTTACAGGGCTATGATATATTATAGCCAGGATAGCACGCTTTGTTGCAGGTCTACGATTACGTACTGCCAGGTTAGCTTGCTTTTGGCAGGGGTGGCGATGGCTTACTGCCAGGAGAGCATGCTTTGTCGCAGGGGCTATGATTACCTACAGCCAGGATAGCATGCTTTATTATAGGGCTACGATTACGTACAGCTAGGATAGAATGCTTTGTTACAGGGCTATGATTGATTACAGCCAGGATAGCATGCTTTGTTGCACGGCTAGGATTACTTACAGCCAGGATAGCATACTTCGTTGTAGGTCTACGATTACTTAGAGCCAGAATAGCATGCTTTTTTGCAGGGCTACGATTACTTACAGTCAGGAGCATGCTTCGTTGTAGGTTTGCGATTACTTACAGCCAGGATAGCATGCTTTGTTACATGGCTACCATTTCTTACATCTAGGATGGCATCTTTTTTGCAGGGCTACGGTTTCTTACTGCCAGGATAGCATACTTTGTTGCATGGGCTACGATTACATTCTACCAGGTTAGCTTGCTTTTTGCAGGGGTGGCGATGACTCACTGCCAGAATAGCATGCTTTGTTGTAAGGCTACGATTACTTACAGTCAGGAGAGCAAGCTTTGTTACAGGGCTATGATTGCCTACAACCAGGATAGCATGCTTTCTTGTGGGGCTACGATTAGGCACTGCCAGGATAGCATGCTTTCTTACAAGGCTAAGATTAGGTACAACCAGGTTAGCTTGCTTTGTTGCAGGGGCTTCGATTACTTACAGCCAAGATAGCATTCTTTGTTGTAGGGCTACAATTACTTACAGCCTGGATAGCATGCTTTGCTGTAGGGCTACGATTACTTACAGCCAGGATAACGTGCTTTGTTGCAAGGCTACGATTACGTACTGTCAGGATAGCATGCTTTGTTACATGGATACTATTACTTAAAGTCAGGATATCATGCTTTGTTGTGGGCCTACGATTACTTACAACAAGGAGATCATGCTTTGTTGCAGTACTATGATTACCTGCTGCCGGGTTAGCTTGCTTTGTTGCAGGGCTATGATTAATTACAGTTAGCATAGAATGATTTGTGACAGGGCTATGATTAATTACAGCCAGGATAGCACGCTTTGTTGCAGATCTACGATTACGTACTGCCAGGTTAGCTTGCTTTTTGCAGGGGTTACGATTACTCTGCCAGGAAAGCATGCTTTTTTGCAGGGGCTGTGATTACTTACAGCCGGGATAGCATGCTTTATTGTACGGCTGCGATTACTGACAGCCTGGATGATATGCTTTGTTACAGGGCTATTATTGATTACAGCTAGGATAGCACGCTCTATTGCAGGGTTATGATTACTTACAGCTAGGATAGCATGCTTCGCTGTATGTCTACAAATACTTACAACCAGGATAGCATGCGTTGTTGCAGGGTTACGATTGCTTACAGTCAGGAAAGCCTGCTTTGTTACATGGCTACCATTACTTACAGCCTGGATAGCATTCTCTGGTGTAGGTCTAAGATTATTTACAGCCAGGATAGCATGCTTTGTGGCATGGCTATCATTACATGCAGCCAGGATAGCATGCTTTTTTGCAGGGTTACGATTTCTTGCTGTCAGGATAGAATGCCTTGTTGCAGGGGCTACGATTACGTACTGCCAGGATATAATGCTTTTGTTACAGGGCTACGATTACTTAAAGTCAGGATAGCATGCTTTGTTGTGGGTCTAAGATTACTTATAGCAAGGACAGCATGCATTGTTTCAGGGTTATGATTACCTGCTACCAGGTTAGCTTGCTTTATTGCCTGGGCTACGATTACTTACAGCCAGGATAGCATGCTTTGTTGCAGGGCTACGATTACTTACAGCAAGGAGAGCAGGCTTTGTTGTAGGGCTACGATTGTTTACAGCAAGGACAGCATGCTTTGTTGCAGGGCTGTGATAACGTACTGCCAGATTAGCTTTCTTTGTTTTAGGAGCTACGATTACCCACTGCCAGGATAGCATGCTTAGTTGAATATGCTACGAATACTTTCTGCCAGGATAGCCAGCTTTGTTACAGGGCTCTGATTACAGCCAGGATGCCATGCTTTGTTGCAGGGGTACCATTCTTGACACACGGATAGCATGCTTTATACATAGGCTACGATTGCTAAGAGCCAAGACAGCATGCTTTGCTACGTGGCTACCATTACTTACAACCAGGATAGCATGCTCTGGTATAGGTTTACGATTACTTGCAGCCATGATAGCATGATTTGTTGCATAGGATACGAATCCTTACTTCCAGGATAGCATGCTTTGTTGCAGGGCTACGATTATTTATAGCCACGGTAACGCTCTTTGTTGCAGGGTTACGATTACATACTGCCAGGATAGCATGCTTTGTTGTAGGTCTACGATTACCTATTGTCAGGTTACCTTGCGTTTTTGCAGGGGTTAAAATTACTCATTGCCAAGAAAATATACTTTATTGCAGGTGCTATTATTAATTACAGCCAGGATAGCATGCTATGTTGCACGGCTACGACTATGTACTGTGAGGTTATCATGCTTTGTTGTAGGTTTACAATTACCTACATCCAGGATTGCATGTTTTGTTGCAGGGCTAAAATTACATACTGCCAGGATAGCATGCTTTGTTGCAGGGCTACGGATACCTACAGCCAGGATAGCATACTTCGTTGCAGGGCTACGATTACGTACTGCCAGGATAGCTTGCCTTGTTTCAGGGCTACGATTACTTACAGAAAGGATAGCATGTTTTCTTGTAGTTCTACCATTACTTACATACAAGGACGGTATGATTTGTTGCAGGTCTATGACTATGTATTGCCAGGTTATCTTTTATTGTTTCAGGGTCTGCGATTACCCACTTAACGGATAGCATGCTTTGTTACATAACTAGGATTGCTTACTGCCAGGATAATAAGCTTTATTGTAGGGCTACGATTACTTACAGCCAGGATAGCGTGCTTTGTTATAGGGCAATGATTCCTTACAGCCAGAATAGCGTGCTTTGTTGCAGGGTTACGATTGCTCACAGTCAGGATAGCACGCTTTCTTACATGGTTACCATTACTTACAAGAATAGCATGCTTTGTTATAGGGCTGTTATTGCTTACAGCCAGGATAGCATGCTTTGTTGCAGGCCTACGATTATTTACAGCCGGATAACATGCTTTGTTGCAGGGCTTCGATTGCTTAAAGCCAGGATAGCATGCTTTGATGCAGTGGCTATGACTACGTACTGCCAGGATAGCATGCTTTGTTACAAGGCTGCGATTACATACTGCCAGTTTAGCTTCCTTTGTTGCAGGGGCTACGATTACTTCTAGCCAGAATAGCATGATTTGATGTATGGCTACGGTTTCTTACTGCCAAGATAGCAAGCACTATTGTATTACGATTGATTACAGCCAGTATATCGTGCTTTGATGCAGGTTTACGATTACTTACTGCTAGGTAAACTTGCTTTTTGCAAGCGTTGCGTTTACTCACTACCAGGAAAGCATGCTTTGTTTCAGGGGCTATGATTACTGACTGCCAGGATAGCATGCTTTGTTGTAGTGCTACGATCATTTACAGCAACGATAGCATGCTTTGTTATAGGGCTATGATTCCTTACATCCAGGATAGCATGCTTTGTTGCAGGGCGACACTTACACCCATGATAGCATGTTTCGTTGCAGTGGTACGATTGCTTACAGTCAGGATAGCATGCTTATTACATGGCTACCATTACTTACGACAAGGGTAGCATGCTTTGTTATAGGGCTTTGATTGCTTACAGCCAGGATAGCGTGCTTTGCTGTAGGGCTACGATTACGTACCCCCAGGATAGCATACTTTGTTGCAGTGGCTTCGAATACGTACTGCCAGGATAGCATGCTTTATTACAAGGCTGCGATTACGTACTGTCAGTTCAGTTTTCTTTGTTGCAGGGGCTACGATTACTTCCAGCAAGAATAGCATGATTTGGTGTGTGGCTACGATTTCTTACAGCCAGGATAGCGTGCTTTGTTGCAGGGCTACGATTACTTACAACCGGGATAGCATGCTTTGTTATAGGACTATGATTGCTTGCAGCCAGGTAGTACGCATTGTTGCAGGACTACGATTACATACTGCCAGAATAGCATATCTTTGTTGCATCGGTTACGAATCCGTATTGCAAGGATAGCATGCTTTGTTGCAGGGCTATGATTGCTTAGAGCCAGGATAGCATGCTTTGTTGCAGTGGCTACGATTACGTACTGCCAGGATAGCATGGTTTATTACAAGGCTTTGATTACGTACTGCCAATTTAGTTTGCCATGTTGCAGGGGCTACGATTACTTCCAGCCGTAATAGCATGATTTGGTGTATGGTTACGGTTACTTACTGCTAGGATAGCAAGCATTGTCGTGAGGTACAATTGCTTACAGCCAGGATAGCGTGCTTAGTTGCAGGTCTACGATTATGTACTGCCAGGTTAGCTTGCTTTTGCAAGGGTTGCGTTTACTCACTGCCAGGATAGCATACTTTGCTGCAGGGGCTATGATTACTGACTGCCAGGATAGCATGCATTGTTGTAGAGCTACAATTATTTACAGCCAGGATAGCATGCTTTATTACGGTGCTGTGATCTCTTACAGCCAGGATAGCACGCTTTGTTGCAGGGCTATGATTACTTACGGCCAGGATAGGATGGTTTGTTGCAGGGTTTACTATTGCTTACAGCCATGATATCATATTCTCGTGTAGGTCTACGATTACATGCAGCTAGGATAGCATGTTTTGTTGCAGGGCTACGATTAGGTACTGCAAAGATAGCATGCTTTGTTATAAAGCTACGATTATGTACTACCTGGTTAGTTTGTTTTGTTGCAGGAGCTACGATTACTTACAGCTAAGATAGCATGCTTTGTTGTAGGGCTACGAATTTTTACTTCCAGGATAACAAGCTTTGTTGCAGGGGTTACGATAACTTACAGCCAGGATAGCATGCTTTGTTGTAGGGCTACGATTACTTACAACTAGCATAGTTTGCACTTTTGTAGCGTTACGGTTACTTAAAGCCAGGATAGCATGCTTTGTTGCATGGTTACGATTACGTGCCTCCAGGATAACATGCTTTGTTGCAGGACTACGATTACTTACGGCCAGAATAGCCTGCTTTTTGCAGCGCTACGATTACGTGCTGCCAAGATAACATGCTTTGTTACAGGGCTACGATTACTTAAAGTCAGGCTACCATGGCTTGTTGTAGGTCTTCGATTACCTACAGCAAGGGCAGCATGCTTTGTTTCAGGGCTATGATTACCTACCGTCAGGTTAGCTTGTTTTGTTGCAGGGCTACGGTTACTTACAACCAGGATAGCATGCTTTGTTGCAAGGCTACTATTACGGAATGCCAGCATAGCATGCTTTGTTGTAGGTCTACAATTATTTACAGCAAGGGCAGAATGCTTTATTCGAGGGCTATGATTATGTGCTGCCAGGATCGCTGCCAGGATAACATGAATTGTTGTATATGCTACAATTACTTACTGCCAAGATAGCATGCTTTGTTACAGGGCTGTGATTGCTTACAGCCAGGATTGCATGCCTTGCTATATGGCCACCATTACCTACAGCCAGGATAGCATTCTTTGCTGTAGGTCTACGATTACTTACAGCCAGGATAGCATGCTTTTTACAGGGCTACGATTGCTTAGAGCCAGGATAGCATGCTTTTTTGCCGGGACTACGATTACTTGATGCCAGGAAAGCATACTCTGTTACAAGACTACGATTACTTCCAGCCAGGATAGCATGCTTTGTTGTATGGCTACGGTTACTTACATCGAGATTATCATGCTTTGTTGCAGGTCTACGATATCTTATAGCCAGTTTAACATGCTATTTTGCAGGGCTGCAATTACATACTGCCAGGATTGGATGCTTTGTTGCAGGGCTACGATTACTTACAGCCAGGATAGCGCGCTTTGTTGCAGGGGTACGATTACTTGTAGTCAGGATAGCATGCTTTGTTACATGACTATCATTACTTACAGCCAGGATAGGATTCTTTGCTGTAGGTCTACGATTACTTACAGCCAAGATAGCTTGCTCTGTTGTAGGGCTACGATTAGGTACTGCGAGGATATTATGCTTTGTAACAAAGCTAAGATTACGTACTACAAAGTAAGCTTGTTTTGTTTACAGCCAAGACTGCATGCTTTGTTTTAGGGTTACGAATACTTACAGCCTGGATAGCATGCTTTGTTGCAGGGGCTACGACTACCTACAGCCAGTATAGCTTGCTTTGTTGCACGGCTACAATTCATTACAGCAACGATAGCATGTTTTGTTGCAGGGACTACGATTACGTACTGCCAGGATAGCATGCTTTGTTACAGGGCTACGATTACTTACAGCCAGTATAGCGTGCTTTGTTGCAGGGCTACGATTACGTACTGCCAGGATAGTATGCTTTGTTACAGGGCTACAAATACTTAAAGCTAGATTATTATGCTTTTTTGTAGGTCTACGATTACTTACAGCAAGGACAGCATGTTTTGTTGCAGGGCTATGATTTTCTACTGCCAGAAAAGCTTGATTTTTACATGGCTACGATTACTTACATCGAGGATAGCATCCTTTGTTGAAGGGCTGCGATTACTTTCAGTCTGGATAGTATGCTTTGTTGTAGCGCTACTGTTACTTACTGCCAGGATAGCATTCTTTGTTGCAGGGGTACGATTACTTACAGCCAGGTAGGAAAGCATGCTTTGCTGCAGGGCTTCAATTACATATTGCCAGGATAGCATGCTTTGTTGTAGATGTATGATTACTTAGAGCAAGGACAGCATGCTTTGTTGCAAGGCTATGATTACGTACTGCCAGGTTAGCTTTCTTCGCTTTAAGGGGTACAATTACTCACTGCCATGATAGCATGCTTTGCTGCATTTGCTACGATTACTTACTGCCAGGATAGCAAGCTTTGATGTAGGTCTACGATTACTTACAGCCAGGATGGCATGTTTTGTTACAGGGCTGTGATTGCTTACAGCTGGATATCATGCTTTTTGCAGGGCTACGATCATTTACACCCAGATGGCATGTTCTGTTGCAGAGCTATGATTACTCACAGCAAGGATAGCGTGCTTTGTTGCAGGGCTACAAATTCTTAAAGTCAGGATAGCATGCTTTGTTGCAGGGCTATGATCATTTACCGCCAGGATAGCTTGCTTTGTTGATATTCTACGATTTCTTACATTCAGAATAGGGCTATGATTGCTTACGGCCAGGATAGCATGCTTTGTTGCAGAGCTACGATAACTACAGCCAGGATAGCATGCTTCGTAGTAGGTCTACGATTACTTACAGCCAGAATAGCATGCTTTGTTGTAGGTCTACAATTACTTAAAGCCAGAATATCGTGCTTTGTTGTAGGTCTACGATTACTTACAGCCCGGATAGCATGCTCTGTTGTAGGTCTACCTTTACTTACAGCCAGGATAGCATGCTTTGTTTAAGGACAAATCTGCTTACTTGGAGCTTGCTTTGTCTTGTTTACTCTTGCATTCCTCCACTGGTTGGCTCCGTACGTTTCCTACGGGCCCTTTACTGACTGGCTGTCACCTTCTTATAGGAAATTCATATATGTGTCTCTGTAGTGACCCTTAGACCACTGGCCATTCAGAACGTCGGGCATCAACAGTAAATATAGCATGATGAACAGATCATCCTGGGGAAAACGAGAGAGATGACGGCATTGACAGCATTTCATCCTATCCGTCATAAAGTGTCACGGCGTTGTTGGCACGTCAGCAACTTCTATGCATGAACCTTACAGTAACGAAGTAGTTAACGCAAGAAGTAATTACCGTCTGAAATCCCATATGTCTGATAGAAGGTATGGGACATGAGCTCAGTTTTTACATCTTGAGTACGACGTTATGATCCCTGAGTGAGAAGGAGTGACCTTTGCCCTGATCCGTAAAGGTTAGGTCAAAGGTCAGTTCAACACACCCAAGCTCAAGGGGACGTACCGTTATGCTGAAGGATCGCACCGTGATATAGACGGATCCTCACTCGAAGAAAAAAGGTAAAGCAAGAAAATGAGAGTTTAAAGGAGGAGGTATAGCGTGAGGCAGAGTCCTTGGTAGACGTCAGAAGGAAATGCAATATTGTCCAAGACGGAAATGTTTGTGAAGGAAAAATGTTCTCTCAATATCAGTAGGGAAGAAATGCGCGTTACTAGGAGGAGTGCAAGAGAAGCAGCATGGGGTCAAGAGAAAGGCATAAGAAACGAAACGAAGAAGAGAGAGATTTGCCCTCAAGTACCAATTAGCTAAATTCAGTTTGGCTTTGTTTTTGATGCCACTGTTTTATGTCATCAATTAACCGCAAGAATGTGGGTTCGGGTACGTGGGCATCTTCGTTATACATGACACGGCGGTGGCGTGGGTTCCTGGTCCGTGAGCGTAGGCACACGAGGCGTGGGGCCGACTGACATGGGTTAGTTGACCATTGTCATAGGGACAGCTGTTGTGGGTTTGGCGGTGGTCCGTGGGCGTGAGGACGGTAGGAGTGGTTGATGGACCGTGGGAACCCAGCTGGTGTGTGTCTCCGACATACGCACGTGTCCGTCGGCACCGGTTCCCACCGGTCCGCACCGAGTCCGCGCCGGGAGTGGAGCGTGCGGACGCGCTACCTACCTTCGCCTTCCTAGTGTTGGGCCGGAACCCATTTTCTCAAATTCTTTTTCTTTTTTTTTTAATACTGAACGCTCCAATGGTAACGTGGGATGGAGAGATTTGTCCTTGAATAATGCTAAGATATTTAGCTAACTGCTTAGACAATTTATAACCAGGGAAATTTACAGTTCTTCCCTATTCTCCTAACTTAGCTAGTCTTAGAAGTGTACTAAAGAATAATGCTTGTAAGGCTGCCTTCCAGTATAACAACACTATTAGTAAGACCTTAATAAGAAGTAGACCAAATCATCTGAATATTGGGAATGTTTATGCTGTCAAAAGCAAGGTATGTAATGACTTACACATTGGCTAGACCGGAAAAACTGTAACCGAGAGATGGTATTGGCACAAACAATCAGTACGCATGGGGGACCACAATAATTCGATCGCTCGGCATTGTCATGAGAAAGATCACCCAGCAGATCTCAGTAACCCTGTCATTCTTTATCCATCTGGAGATTATTCTACACGTAATGTTGTTGAGACGATCTTGATTACTAATCTGTCCCCCCAGCTACCCAGGCCAACCTCCTCCTCGTCCAACCATAAATCACCCCCTCTGTCAGCGGTCAATGTGGTTCGGGACAGTGTAATATCATATCCTATACACACTGACTAAGTCACACGTAACACAATTGAGTCATATCAGTTGCTAATACTAGGATTTGTAATTTGTCCCCAAGTAGATTTAAAGCCCATCCAATTATCAATTAAATCATTATGAAAGACTTATTAAATACACCAAGCCGAGATAAATTCTTCTCTCGCCCAAAAGGCATCTGCCTACCCCGGCTAAACCACCCCCCTCATAAACCCCTCACTCAACCTCCCCCTTACCCGACCCCCAACATTCC
>JAUUDW010223557.1:3878-14206 GCA_032361385.1 Panulirus guttatus | reverse complement strand
CACACACTCACAGATTTGTATGTGTGTATTTATATGTGTAAAAGGGTTGTAGACACGGTGGATATGATTAAACATAACAGTAAAAGAATGGCAGAATAATTTCCTCCCTGTTTCTGAATGCAAAAGGGGTTATCCTTGTTGCCCCTGCTTCTGTGATGGAGCGCACGCAGTACGCAGACGGAGATATAAGTTTTTATTTATAAAGGATGTAAGTCGAACTTGTTCGTCAAGTCTGCTATGAGCTGCTGGCCTCTTGGTCTTGTTATATCCCTCTCACATGTTGCTCTCCCGCGCCGATGGCAGTATAGATAATAATCTAAGCTGTCATACGTGCATACTGAGACTCGTCGATTTCTGTTAGTGTCTGGTTGGGCGCCACGTTTATTGTGATCAGCCTCTCCTTCAAGACAGAAGGGCCAGCGAGTGTACAACCATTCGTCTCTCCCTCGACGGTAACGACCTTTGAATTGACCCTTATGGGTCAGGCCAAAGCACACGCCATCATTACAAAGGGTAGCATCCGTCGTCGTGTTCCGTGCTCGTTCCGACGGACCTCAGGGGGTTAGCATTGGATGATCAGTAAGCTCATAAATTTGCTTCCCCAATCGTTGTGATGCGCTGAATATATATATATGAAACATTCACCTACAATATATGAATCACCATCACGTCATATATTCCCCCCTCACACCGTCCTCTTTCCTACTGAGCTTATTGGACTGTCTCACATATCTCCGATATGGTGGAGAAATATGTCATGCAGGTCGTGTCCAGGTCAGTTCATGTAGAATTTTGGCGTCACGGACTGTAATGACACCATTCATTCCTTCTCCTCTCTCTCTGCCCAGATAATGTCCCGACCCACCCATGCCATATTGCATGGCGGGGGCCCTCCAGAGGACAAAGCGACCGACGTCGAACCTTCTTCCATTCCAACTTTTCCCCGAGGTAGACTCCTGACGAGAGGATCCATTTCCTGTCTGGAGCAGCTGCGTCTTGATGACTTTCTGTGACTTGGTCTGCTGCTACCTGCTGCCGCCTCTGATATTCCCTGAGAGCCTCCCCTATGACCTTATCTTATTCCTTTTTTTCCTTTGGATGTTACCTCTACCGCACATTACGATCGTTTAGGAGGTCTTCTGCACCCCCATACATATACCTTACGATGGTTTCGGAGGTTTCCTACCTACACAGCTAGGTCTCTGGCCTTCGCTTTACCTTACGTATATCTTACGGTCGTTTTAGGAGGTCTTCTGCCCTCACAGCTCTTCTTGTACCTCGCCATCGTGGCTCCTCCCTCTCCCTCCCGAGGGTTGACCTTTCATCAGTGGTCTTCTCAATGCATTTTCTTGGGACCTCCAGAAGCTTATTTGTGCTTGTTTGTTGGGTGTCCGAATCAGAAGGAAGGGAGAAAAGGATCATCCTTGGCTGGCACATGGCTCGGGGCCCGAAAACAGGTCATCCTATTGGTAATGATAGCAGGATCAGTAAATTTATTAGATATATATATATTTTTTGTGATTTTTTTTTCGTCTGTATTTTTGAGCCTCTTTGATTCATATTCCTTCAGAGTTTTGGTGTAAAGAATATGGCACATTATCAGATCAGGAACAACCACATCACTGCAGACCCCTCTCTTTGTTGCCCTCCTCTGCACCTTCGCTATTAGTTCTTTGTGCTTCTCTATATGCGATAACCAAGCCTGAAAAGAGGTATTCTAGTTTAGGGCTGATACCCGACGGGAACATTTTTCCTGCGCATTTCCTTATCCATATCCATAAATGCAGTTCAGATACTTGCCAGCAAACGATTCGTCTCATGTATAGTTTTCCTAATGTGGAGCTTTGGTTGGCGACAAGTTAGGCGCCATGTCGACCATCAGTAATCCACCGTACGCACATATTCCTACGGCTTGTTTTCCGTAAGATAACACTCATATCAAAGGTGTTTTTTTCGCTGCGTTCCATCCTCGTTAATCTGCATTTACTTGGGTTGGAATTTCGCCAACCATGTATCAGACTAACTTCGGAATCTCCCCTTGCGTTTCTCGCGACCAAGGCATCATCAGCAAACAGTGTTCGGGTATTATTCCTCCGGTCCTTCTGGCAATTCATTTACATAGATCAAGAAGATCAAATGGTCGGAGGATCAAGCCCTGGGACACACCTCTGATTACCCCCAGCCCCATTCTGAAGCGGCTTCTCTGACATGCGTCCTTTGTTCTCTTCAAATATATATATTTTTTTTACCTCTTATCCATTGAAAGGGACTCTCCTTTTATTCCAGGTGCCTACTATCCTTCTGTGTGGTACAACGTCAAATGCTTTCTGATATTCCTAATGCACACAATCCACCCAGCCTTCTCCTTTGTCTGAAACGGGTCTCCCTCTCATATAAAACTCCAGGAGGTTTGTTACGCATGACTGTTCCCTTAAAGCGGTCAGTCTGTCGCTTAGGCAGTTCTTGCTTTGAATGTGTGTGTGTGTGAACAGTTAATCACATCAGGATCACTGATGTCAAGTAACAGAAATGATCATCGATTAATACCTACAGCCGTGATCGGCACTCCGGTTCCGTAAAGGAATTTTAAAAAAAGCATCTGGGCAAGTCCTTATTAAGTGTACAAGACAACCTAGGATGTGGTGGCAGCGTAGTTCCACAGGCCTTGCCTCAAACAGCTCGGTTGAGCATCACGGCAGCTTGGTGGTTCCAGACGTGAGTTGTGGCGGTAGCTAACCTCAAATACCTTCGTAGGGTATACGTATAGGGTGGTTGAGGTCCCCTACTGGGGCTGAAACGGTAAAAGAGTCTCTGAAACCATCGTAAGGTGTACGTCAAGTAAGTTAAGGGTGGGTCCCAGACCCCAGCCGTGTAGGTAGAAGACCTTCGGAACCAGTGTGAGGTACATGTTGATTTTATCTAACTGGAGTTTTTACTGAAAATATATATACATATATACTTTTTTCATCTTCCAGTCTTAGATCTCTTTTTATCACAGTCTTATTCTGCTGTACCTGTGTGTAATGATTTGTGAATTGTCTTTATTCTTTACCTCCTCTTTCACCTCCCTCGTTTTTCCATAGCTCTTTTTTTTTCATCATTCCTTTATTTCTTGGTTCTTTCACTTTTCCATTAGCTGCCGGAGACCATCCAGCCTCTAATGTACCCTGTAATTCCTTATATGTTTTGCAGATTCTTTATTTTCCTTCAGGCTATCACCCCACTTCTCTCTTCCTTGGCCTTTCATCTCTCTCTCTCTCTCTCTCTCTCTCTCTCTCTCTCTCTCTCTCTCTCTCTCTCTCTCTCTCCCTCTCTTACTTCCCCCCCCCCCACAACCCCTCAGCTCCTTCTTCCAGCCCACCTCCCCTCACCTCTCCCTCCTCTCAACCTTCACTTCACCTTTAGCCCCTCCACTTCATCCCTTCAGTTTCTTACAGACGTTAATGCCCATCTTCTTCACTCTTCATGACCCGCCCTGCCTTACATTTTCCAGAGGCATCCTTTCTTTCCTCCTCCTCCTCCTCCTCCTCCCATTCCTCCTCCTCCTCCTCAACGTCCTCACCGTCCCTCACTTCTCTTCCTTGCCTTCCTGTACCCACTCCTCCCTTTCCCTCATAACAGAAATATACTCTGATATCATTTGGATGTCATCGTTCGGGCAACACTTTCCGGGACAGTTTAATTTTGTCTCCTCCATTCCTTTCTTCGTTTTTTACCTTCAGCTTTCTACCTCACCCACCATTTTTAACCTACGGTCCTTTACTGTACATATTTTATCAAGAGTCTCGAACGTAACTCCCCCGCAGCTAAACATATTTCATCAAGATTTTGCCACATTCTTTCCCACTTATGCTCCTCTCCAGAGCCATAACTTTGAACTCCTAAAGCCCGAGATCCTCTTTCCCCTTCCCCCATCCTACTTTTGTCACATTTTACGCCTCTTCCCTCCGCCATCCTTCGCGTCGTCCGTCGACGTGAACCAACCACTAGGGGTGTGTAAGCAACGCGGGACGGCTTTCGGAATAAATTAGAATGTAGTTAGTGGGCGTTGATCCAGGATCCATTGAAGGGATTACAGAGCATTACGCAAGAGTTGAACAGAATCTTAATATCGAGGAGATAGAGGGAGCATAGAGCACTTATATAGGCTCGGGAGGAACGTCCGGCTTATAGGTAGATTAGAGGGAGGGAAGGTCTGTCTAGCCTGCCTCTGTGTGTGTGTGTGTGTGTGTGTGTGTGTGTGTGTGTGTGTGTGGGGCGAGCCTGAAGAAGGAGGAAGAGGATCGACGCTCCCCTCCCCCACATCCCCAACCCCCCCACCCCCTCCTCCTCACCCTTCAATTGGTGCAGCTGGTTGGTTATTAGACTGTACTGGTTATTCAAGAGGCATTACAGTGAGAAGGAAATGGTTATTGCAGGAGTGTGCACATCCACCCCTTCTGGTTTGGCCAGCGCGGCCGTTCTTGCACGCGTACACCCAGCACACACCAACACACTCTTCCCCACTCACACACACACCTCACAACCCGCACCTCACACACACCTCACCTCACCTCAACCAACACACCGCACCTCACACACACACACCTCATGCAGCCCTCCTCACATCCTACAACTCGCGTCCTTCACATCACCTCAGACTTCACACACTTCACATCTCACTCACCTCACCTCACACCTCACCTCACAACCCCAGAACCACTTCCAGAACCTCGGTTATATTGGAAGTGGTGATACCGAAGGTAGCAGTATAGATGCTGCCCAGGTGCGCCATGGTAATCTATATTCAGTACTGGACTGGGGGGTCTCATACTGCCCACCTGCTCTAAACACACACACACACACACACGTATAAGTGTGCAAAGCTCCCTTTAACTTCACTCACTTGTGGCCATTATCGACTCTGTAAAGGCCATCACACTCGCTTCCGTGCACTATGTCTGGAATTCACTCCCAAGTAACAGCGACTTCAAATCTTCATACAACGTCTAGTCGGTCCAAGTTTATAGATGTAATGGAAGATCTTCCTTGAATGGCAGTGTTCCTTACTGTTTCTCCGATCCGTGTGGATAATGGATGTTCAGTATTTTGCGTACATTTTTTTCTTTTGTCTGGTCATGCAGGAAGGATGGATTGTTCCGTTA
This sequence comes from Panulirus guttatus, assembly GCA_032361385.1. Taxonomy (NCBI): domain Eukaryota; kingdom Metazoa; phylum Arthropoda; class Malacostraca; order Decapoda; family Palinuridae; genus Panulirus; species Panulirus guttatus. Next base: position 9,062 of record JAUUDW010223557.1, on the reverse strand, counting down.
ACAACCTCCTAAACCCTTAACCACCCTGGGCTGGCGTTAGCACCTCCAAAAACCAACAATTCGCGAGCAGCGGCCGGAACGAAGTGCGCAATCATCATCTAATTGCACCCTCTGACTGGGAGTTGCAATTAAGGATTAACAGTTTCAGTTGAAAGAGGGAATGAATATGTAAATGAAGTGTTGTGATTTCCCTGTAACTCCCTGTATTGCTGACCCTACGCCACCGCTCCGTCTGGCCCGGCCTCCTGCTTTGTTGGGCTGCAGGGAGCTGCATCTGCTGTGCCTGCACCATAAAGGCTGGGATGGAGGCAGCTGCCTCTCTGCTACCAACGCCAGCGCCGTCGGAGACCCTATACCTCATCTGACTTCACTGCTTTTTTGCGCCAAGTCCGTAACGTACGATTTTCTCAGTGCTGAAAATATGCGTTCGGCAGGAATTCGCGTAGGAGTGTTTTGACGAAAAATCTTGCCCGTCGCGCCCCCCGAGCACGGTGGCAGGATGCCTCAGGCACGACGGTACGTTTCTAAGCTCTGCGGTACGGCCCTTGAGCGCGGTGGATGGCGCGACCGTCGGATGTGAAGGATTAGCGTTTTACGTCATCCTTCACGATCATGGTCGAGTGCCAGGATTGTACCGTCGTGCTCAAGGGTGACACAGCCATGCTCAAGGGTCGTGCCGTCTTACTCAAGAGTCGTACAGCCTTGCTTAAGGATTTTACAGTCGTACTCAAGCGAGTAAAGAGGGACTGAAGCTGGTGATGCCTTTAGTAATATCGTATTGTTCTTGTTCTTCTTCTTCTTCTTCTTCTTCTTCTTCTTCTTCTTCTTCTTCTTCTTCTTCTCCTCCTCCTTCTTAGTCTTCGTCCTAGTCGTTCTTAGCAATAAATGACGTGTGTATTCCGCATATGATTCTTCGTCCTCCTGTTTCAACATGCAGTACAGAGAAGACACAATTACCAAACGCAGCGTCATACGCTTCAAGAACGAAATCAAAGGAAATGAATTATGCTGAGCGAACGAATCCGCTGAGCCAGTGGTCCTCCGGAAAATTGGCCGAGTAATATTTATCACGAGAATCATGAAACGAAACAGAGTCTGCTTATCATTTAACAGCTTTTAGTGCCATTTACAGTATGGAATACTTTTTTTCAGAAGCCATTTTTTGATGGTTAAAGAGATTATAATTGTACACAAAAGGGCAGGAGCCTTTTACTGTATTATACTCTCTTCACCTAACCATATTAAAAAATTGATGTTACTGTTACTGTTATCCAGCAGTTATCCTCGTTTTATGTATCAGGTCTTCTGTTATCGAGCCTTTTCCCCCACGCACTCCCTCGTGCTCCCATGACAGACGTAGGGAGATGAGACGCAGATATAGCAGGGGTTTCCCTTGTGGGGTTATTACATCAGTCGTTTACATCAACAGTTCCGTGACGACCCCAGCAAGTATCAGAATTAACATCCTCAACTCCCCTGCTCCCCGTTCCAAGACTGCGATCCAACGAGAAGATTAGATAAGAACGCTCGGCAGGCAAACCCACCAGACACTGTTGTAAACTCCTACGAGGGAAAAGCGCATCAAGGAGGTCGGACTTTCATTGAGAGCAGACGCACTCGAGATAGTCATTGCTCTCCACTTCCTTCATGGCCTGCGCTGCCACAATGGGTTGTGGGAGGTGAAAGTGCACTCGTGCCTCCACGGCCTGGTAGTTTAAACCCTAAATATAGTTCGTGTGTTTGTTTAGTGTTGAAGCCGGGCGGAGGGGAGGGAGGGTCTCTCCCTCCAGTTTTTCTTGAGGTTTGTTGATCTCATCCGTCGCAGTTTTCTTTCAAGTTCATCCACTTTTTTTCCCCCCCTCTCTATTCCCGTCCTTTTCCTTCTCTCTTTTTGTCTCTCTTCCCTCCTCTATCTCTCTCGTCAATGCCCTTCTCAATCCGTACAATCTCCCCTCATCCTTCACTCTTTTCTCTGTTCCCATTCTTCACCTTTCCCTTCTTTTCAACCCTTAACTTCTTCCTCTTCCGCTCTCTCTCTCTCCTCTTCCTCCTCCTTTCTTCTTCCTTACTTCCGTCTACCTGCCGTTTTCTTTCCATTCTCTTACACTGCATCAAATACTGCAGTTCTTATCCACGTCCTCTTGCTTCTCGTCTTCCACAGTTTCCACATACAATAATTCACTAACCTGATTAACGCAACAGACAAACGAGTCTCATTTCCAGATGCCAAAATTCTTCTCTTGGAAAGTCCTGGGCGTGCGGCCAATCCCCGATGGTCGTTTAAACTTTGCCAACGAATCATAAGCCAGGATGAGGCAATTCTGGGATATTCTTTGTTCACGTGACCTCGAGTTCCATCCTGGAATTTGGAGCAGTAGCAACTCAACTGCTCCTGGTTGTCAGAAGACCCAATAAACCTGGTCTTACTCTTTTATTATATGTATTTATCTTATGTTTTTTTATATGCTTCCTCTATTGTTTTGTTTAATCGTCACATTTTTATGGGACGATTATGACGTGTTTTTTTCAGCGTATTGATTATTACACTTTCTTGTTTTAGTTTCTTACCCTTCTTCATCTCAACACATGTTCGATGCGTGGCTTTTTTGAGTGTGTGTGTGTGCAGATGGCCGCGCGAGTGCGTGCGTGCTTGTATGAACACCTGGGTTGAGTGTAGGGTCATATGTTGCACCCAGGGATTCGAACCCAGGCAGGCCCGACCCCGGTTTGGCCCGTGCTAAGTCTCGCGTGTCTTTGTATTGTACTTGTACATGCTTGTGCTTGTCTGTACGTATAACCCGCTTTCCTGTGGTTTCTCCATGAGTGAAAAGTTGCCTCCGGTGAGGCTGTCTGTATCACGGTCTGTTGATGGAAAGGGGTACGATCTCGTCGAAGAACTTCCCATTCCAAAGGAATCCAACATATCCATGCTAATCGAAGTAGCGCAGTTTCGGAGCTGCAAAAAACCCAGGTAAAAGCGTTCTAGAGTAACACCGGGACATATTCGAGAAAAGGGTCTTGTGACACTTTTGAATAAGTATATGAATATAGGTGGCTGTCAAGTTCATTTCCTTTGCCCAGGTTGTTTTTTCTTTCTTTCTGCTTTACTGGTACTTATGTCACTAGCGCACAAACACATGTTCTGTTCTTCTCATACATAACACATGACAACACGTAAATCACACAACTCGTTATGCTTAACTCCAAATCTTCCTGCGGTGAGCGCTCCGCGCTATTCCTGCCTGATTGCTAAACCTTATCTTACATACTCGTAGTTTCTGTCGTATTTTTAAGAATCCATTTCCAATGTTCTGTGAACCTTGCAAACATGTCCATTTTCCCCTCAGTCCGTCGCACTTCAGTTACCACTGGCCCTTCATTTAATACCTCTTACTGCGAATCTAGTGCCACTTAAAACACCCATCTACCTAGCAACACCTCCAGTAATTCCCTTAACTGCTGTTTCCAAAACTGCCTCACCTGGTGTTGCTTTTAGCACTCCTAAACCAAGCACCATCTCTAACAGTCCTTCTTGCCCTTTTCACCATCCTTTTCTCGCTTTATGCCATTTCCAGTTGTCCCCTCTCACCTACTAAACCCTTGTTCCCTTTTTTATTTTACTCAGAATCTCTCTTTTATCTAATTCTTTTTACATTCCAGCAACCCTCACTCGCAAGATGACAATTACAGTAACTCCACACTGCCACTTGTGCTCCCTCCCTCATTTAAGTGCCACTTTAGCAACCCGCTGTTAACCTCATCGGCATCCCCTTTCCCTGTGTCACCTGCAGTGACCCTTCCATTTAGTGGCACTTTCAAGAGATATCTCGCTTAGTCCCGCTGTCAGGAATGTTCTCATCTGGTCTCACCCTCCTCTAAGCTACTAACGTACCTTTGTCTTTTCGAACAACCCTCCCTTGTACCGCTCTTGGTTAACTACTCCGTCCTTGTTGCTCACAACAACCTGGTATTCATGCTTAGTGTCCCAGTCAACACCTTTCCTGCACCCATTCAAACTGATACCACTGCAAGCCGCCTTCCGTCATGCCACCTGCAGTACCTCAGTCAATGCCATAATTCAAAAAGCCCCTGAAATAGTAGTACCACTTTCAAGAATCTTATATCATCAATTATCACCTTCAGAAGTCCCATCAGCAGCTACTACTTCCAGACACTTCCTAACGGCCCCACACTCACCCACCCCATCTTTATTTCCATGTACAGCAGTCCCAGTAAAGTGCCGGTTACAGTCACCTCATCCCCACTGTCATCTTCATCAGCCTCTTCTGGTGTAGCTTCCAGCAACCTTCCTAATGCCGTCACCAGCAGTCCCTTACCCTACAATCCGCTTTTAGTTAAAGCCCGCGACAGCTACTCCTGGCAGCGCCCAAGTTTCTTACTTCACCATGTAGGAGCTGTGGCTTTTGCCAGCTCTGGCACCCTCCTGCGTAATGCCACAAGAGCAGCACTCCTAAATTTTGCTCTCCACAGCTTTACCCTCCCTGGAGCCACTTCTACCATCTTGTTCTTACAGCCGCTTCCAGCATCTTTCTTCTTGAAGCCGTTCCAGCAACGCCCTGCAGTTACTTCTAGCATTCTTACTTACAGCCTACTTCGGCCACTGTTGTAGAACCACTTCCAGTAACTCCCTCCCAGCCACTTTCAACAGTTCCTTTAAATTGATTTTAATCATTTACCTTCTACAGCCACTTCTGCAGTTCCTTCCAGTTTCTTTTCCCTACAAAGTCTTCCAACATTAGCCTTTATAGTCAGTTCCTGCAATTCCCCATGTAGCTTCTTCAAGCACTTTTTTTTTTCCTTTTACTTCCAGTAGCTCTTCTTTTTGTTACCTCAAGTAGATTCTGTGCCGTTACTTCGAATACCCTTTCCTTACAACCACGAACAGTAACTTCCTTTAAGCCACTTCAAGAAATCGTCATAACTGCCAATTCCAGCAGCTCCCTCCGGTGCCATTATTAGCAACGCCTACCCTTTCAGTAATTTCCAGCCACCCTCTTACTGGCACCTGCAGTCTTCCCGTCAAGCGTTAATGCACACAATCTCCTTCCTTGAGCTCGCTACCTCCAGCAACCCCTTCAGAGCTACGTTCAGCATCTTCTTACCGCCACTTCCAGCAAACCCCTAGGACAGCCACTTCCAGCACCATCTGTACTTTCCACTGCT
>JAUUDW010223446.1:0-14206 GCA_032361385.1 Panulirus guttatus | reverse complement strand
CGTTCATCGGCCTGATATCTCTGCCTATTTAGAATATTTGTCAACAGCTTTAAACAGGTCCTGACGTTATGAAAGACCCTTTCTGGATTTTTCATTTCATTTTATTTTTTTTTTTTTTTGCCTTTTGTTAGAGTTCGCGGTAAGACACGCCAAACAGGTCCTACAGAAACTGGTCTAAATCATCGTGTAGACTGAGGTCAGTTCGTGTTATCAAATGAAATTTCCCACATTTACTCTGATAAGAAAAGGATGCATTTTTTTCTTTTAGACTTTGGTAGTACTTCAGACTTACGAAGAACATCCTTGCTGGATTGTAAGTTTTCATCCATTTGGATGACCCCAGGAATTAACCGTAAAAGCAAAGGTCAAAGAACTTATAAGCTTTGATCAGACCTGCAACAAATATGAGAAACTTTGCTATAATATTCATACCTATAATGTCTTCTTTTACGGAAACGTGATAAAACAATAATCAAATTCACATTGTGACTGGTAACTGTAATCAAAATGAAGAAATTAGTACACAGACTACGAATGTAATCGGTTCGCCCATTGCTGCCAAAGAATTCGCCCTCAGGTTCTCCACCTCCCAACGTCCGTCCTTACGTCAACACTCAAGAAAGCTGGTCATAACTTAATTTTCAGCCACGTGAGTCTGAACCTATGATAGCGTGAAGCTGTTCAATATGATACAGGATTCAGACCGTGGATGTAAAGTGTATTTGGGCATCGTAATAAAACATTAAGAACTATGACTTCCTCGAGTACACATTATGATTGTTCGCAATCACTGCTTATGGTTGCCCGGAATACCCTTACTAGTTGAAGTTCCTGAAGGAAGCATAATCTGCAACATCCTTTGATTTATCTCCATCAAGCATGTCACACATGCGCTCCTGGATGTATGTCATCTGGCTCACCGAAGTTCCTGAAGATTTATATTGACATAGACCAATAACGAAACCAGAACATCATCCTATTACACTAATAAATCTTACATTCTCCTTCCTTGAAAAAAATGACTCAGTTCCTTAATACTTGGAGTAAATATAGTCGACCAGTTTTACCAAAAGCTGAAAGTAGCAAAGATCTTCACGTGGTGTGAGGCGGTCCCTGAGGATTAGAATCTATGGCCGTTACTGTCGTCAAAAAATTTCTTATCACCAAATATTTGGTTGAATATGTATGAAAGATCCGAAGCTGATGCCATGTTGACAGGTGCTGTTCAAGGTCTTAGCCATCATTTGGTGAGGTGAGCTTCCATACATAACTCTCCTCCCACTAACCTTTCAGCCGACTAAATCTGGGCAGACGGCTCTAACCTTTCCAGCGGGGCTGGTCACACCCAATGTCAGGGTTGGTGTTACTCAGGTCTGGACCACCAACCCAGACACGGTTTATGACCAAGATTTACGTCTACAGTCGGTGCCGGAAGTGTCACAGTGGTTGACTACCGGAAAAGTCAGCAGTGCCAGTGTCACTATCGGTAATCAAGATTTACTCCTCACCCTTCCCTGGGCAGGGGATGGGCAAGTTCTCCCACTGACCTCCCATTCTCATGTCTGGACCTTCCCTGGGCAGGGCATGGGCAAGTTCTCCCACTGACCTCCCATCCCCAAGTCTGGACCTTCCCTGGGCAGGGTATGGGCAAGTTCTCCCAATGACCTCCCATCCCCATGTCTGGACCTTCCCTGGGCAGGGAATGGGCAGGTTCTCCCATTGGCCTCCCATAGTGTGTTGCCAGATGCTTTTAATAAAAGTCGAGATTTTGTTCAAAATTTATTGTAGATTTAATGTAATTCCTGTAGACTTCTCTTACCTAATTCATTTGCTATCTGATACAAAAGAGATTCCCATTTGAAAAAAATTCATCATAGTTATGCAAAAGACTTGTACATAACTGTGCATAGAGAAGCAAAACAATATGAAGCCCTTTGACATTCAAATATATATAAACAAAATTAGACTACTAGAACACTCCCATATCAGTTATTCAATGATTTATTCATATTACATTGGAGAATACCTAATCAAAGAGTTTATGAAAACATAATGTGGAACAAGCTATCAAAGAAATATTGAAAACAAATATAAATGTACGAACTCTGTAGATATGACATGTGGCAATACTGGTCGAGCTCCTTAATGGTGAACAAGTTATTGATAAAACAGAAATAAAAATGTACCTTCTAAATACAACACTTTCATGATTCTAGTCTAGTCCCTTGCAAGATGTCTTGCTGATTATCATCATTCTTAATCTTCATCACTCATCAGCATCCACAGCAATACCCTTCTCGTATATGTTGCTATTCATTTCATCAACTAACGCTTTACATATTAGTACATCATTACACTTGTTACTGGTAAGAAATCTTTTTGTGTGTAGCTGTCCGTTAATAGTTTCTGTAGATAACTGATTCCTTATTTTAGTTTTCATCCTACTCCTTCGACCGTTGCGCTAGAATGAGGACGACATAGCAAGTTAAGCATAACTTTAGATAAAAGAGGAAACAAGGACTCCGAGTCCATCCCCAGATTTGGCATTCCGCACTTTTACCCAGAACTTGAAAGCTGTTTCGTCAGTTGAAGTAGTACCTAGATGGAGCTTATCAGTGACATCCAATCATTTTCAATGTCTTGCACCATAATATCAGTGACAAAGGATGGGGATGGGAGAACTGCCATAAGTGGTGCAAGGGATGTCACTGCCTTACTTTTTACAGCCGCAAGGTCCACCTCTGATATTTGGAAAACTGGTTTGTTGAAAGAAAACCTCTTACAATTATTGACTGGCAGCTTCAATTTAGAACGACAAGTAACGTTTGTGAAATTCGTGAATATCTTGTGGTGCAATCCCATGATCTTTGGAAAGTGATATGCCAACTTTAGCACCGAGATGCATAGATTCCAGCTTTTTAAAGATGTGAGGGTTAGCAAATTACTAGCAAATGGTCTGTTTTCAAACAATCCTCTCTCAGAAAACAGTTCAGGATTGTTCTATAGCAGAAATATAGAATTATGCAAAGTATGAATTTGACTGCTCTCTGATTGCATTGTTTATTCAGAATGTTGAAAATAGGCAAACTCGAATCTAAGAATTGAAGATACGGTCTAGTTAAGGGGTTTCTGAGTTTATTTAGAATACTTTCACAGGCTACTAGTCTTTCATGAAGGAATGACCCTGCGAAATAAAATTTGGGTGCATCATATTGTTCCAGCAATCTCGAAATGATCACATGCAACGAGAGCCAACGGCTTGGGTGCGTTTTTTTTTTTTTTTTATGTTAGCTGAGACGGCACGGGCAACTGAAATTCCTCTAGTGCCCCCACACGTTTTAGGCATCAATGAAAATAGCTGTTGGCCTCACGAGCAAGTTCCTCCACCTCTCTAGACAACTTCAAACTTGCATAGGACGCACAAAGTGTGAAAGAGTGACATATACATTTCATAGTAAACAGTCCTGGTATATAATATCTAAGCAACAGACAATGAATTGAGTGCCCCTAGCATTATATTTGTCCCATCTGCTGCAAAGCCAATCATGTTATCCTTGTATAGAACTTTATGGTCATTAAAGAATTTCGCTATTGAATTATACAGTGAAACTGCTGTGTCATCTTGCAAGGGAGTTAGGCGGCCAAGAAATCAATCTTTTCCTCATCATTCACAAGCGTCCTAGCAACCATGCACAGGTGTTTTATACATCTCTTGTTTGTACTTTTATTCATGATCAGTGAAAATTTCGATGATGTAGGTGTTTCTACAAAAAAGGACAACATTGTAAGGTCCTGTTACGTTCTTAACAATAGAGATCACTTTTGTGCGTCCGCATTTCATATGCTTAGCAATATGTGAATCAGGACATAATGATTTGATGAGGTCAGGCATGTGTTCTATAATCCTAATTGGCAAATCGTGCTCACAAATAAAAGTAGCCAATCTGATTTCACTTTCTTTGACAGCATCATCTAACCTCCTCTTCCCTGATCCTGATCCCATACTAAAAACAGAAAGCTGCTTAGCTAACACTGAACAATTTTGAATGTGTTTTTCCCAGCAGCCTGCTTTTCAGGTCAAGTTTACCTGCAACTAATGAAAGATGAACATTACAGTCAGAGCAATAAGCAAACAGCAATCCCTTTGAACTTTCTTTGAGCCATCCATAAAATTCTGGTTCTGACTCCCAGGGCTTGACGTATTTCTGCAAATATCTCCCTTTCTTTTAAGAGGATTGCTCAGATTGCTCACTACTCCCTGCACCAGAGTCATCTTTCTTTGAGGCAATTCAAAGACGGACGCAGATCACCATTTGTGTTATTGTTAGAAGGTTAAGAAATATATCTTCATGACTGTCTCCTTTTTCAAGACTATTTCTTGAGAATTTCTGGGTAGCGGTCGGCAAAATCCAGTCGATTTACATTGTATAATTAGGTGTATCATAATAGTTGCCTTAATCATTTTAACATTCGTGGATGGTTGATTACTTAATGTAGAAAAATAAAAACACTAACAATTCAATCCACTACTTGAATCAATGTTACATTCAATGAGTGCACTGTTAGCCTATGACGACAGTACGAGATATCAAAAAAATTTCAGTCTAAAGAAAAAGCCTTTTTACTTTTGGCGTGAGATATTGTTTTGGTCGATGCAAAACAAACTATTATAAAATGTTAATATTTCTGGAAAGCCTGTCTCCTATACAAAATCCGTTATGAAATAAAACTGGATGAATCAACCGTCGATAGTTCAAAAAAAGTCAGAATTAGGAAAGAACATCCGAGTTAAACTGACGGTTTTGCGCTGAATACTGACTTATGGAACTCTGGTCCGAAAGAAACAAAGTTTGCGAGAGTGATGCAATCAACCAAGTCCGCAGAACACGTATGGCATACGTACGTTCTCTTCAGGAATCGTAAATACTTGCATCTATGGTCTGTAAATTCACTTACAATACATAGTAATGAAATCTAACAGTACAAGTCACACCAACTACATTTAAGTGCATTGTTCTTGTTCCGTTCATTATTTGTGTTTTTGTTAGGAGGTTAAGAAATATAATTTCATGATTGTTTCCTTTCTTAAGACTATTTTCTAAGAATTTCTGGGTAGCGGTCAGCAAAATCCTGTAGATTTACCCTGAAAATAGCAAACCATCTGTATTTCTGTATATTCTTTGAAAATCCAGTAGAAATACAGAAATTTTTGTAGATCTGGCAACATTGACTGACCATGAGTCACCACGGGCCAGGCTGGGGTCGAGTTGGTGAGTGAGACGTAATCTTTCTGACCTGGTGAGCCAAGAGCTTTTACAGCACCTTCCTTTGCTATATTTTGAGGAAATGATTCACCTAACGTCTTACACAATGACAGTCAGAGTGACAAAGTACATTCCAACATTTCCAGGAGGAAAGAATAACTAAAAGGTGTTTTGGAAAGTTAATCTCTTTTGTCTGAGAAAAAGCAAATCTTATTTATCTGAAAAGAAGTGGTCCTGATTTCGCTCTACCCTGAAAGACTTTAGGGAATTCTCAGCGTCCAACCCACCCTAAAACTTGAGACCTGCTATTCTCTCCGAATGACAGTAATGATAATGATAATGATGATAATAATGATGATAATGATAAATATAGAAATAATAATGATAATGATAATGATAAATATAGAAATAATAACAATAATGATAATAGTAATAATAATAATAATGATAATAATAATAATAGTGATAATAATAATAATAATAATAATAATAATAATAATAATAATAATAATAATAATAACAGCAATGATAATGATTATAATGATGATAATGATAACACTGACACCAGATAAGAGCAGCCATCATTTTAGCAAGAAATGGACCAAATACAGATTCACCAACACTGTGAGTCAGGTCAGGTCAGCATCCACGATGGCAAGGTAAGACACGCAGCCTATGACCCGCTGCACCTGAATTCCATCAGTGTCTTTAGCATTCCTCTACTCTGCAGGGTGGACTGCTGGCCCCTCACACCATTAGATTATAGAAGCCATCCCTCCCAGAATGCTTCCGAAAGAAACTCCTTCTACCATAAGCTGTTTCTGAGGTCATATGTTAAGAGTTGGATACGATTGGATCTGTGGCACGGACAAGTCCCACACAGGAAAGATCCCAATGTCCTAGTCTCCTCACGAATCCTTCTATGGATCCTAAGTAATGAGAGTCTTCGTACAGATGTCTAATCGTTCAATTCAACACATCATCTTGCATGATCCTCATCATCTGGTAAATCAAATTGGGGAAGATACTGGTTGAAGGTCTGGTCGAGGATCAGGCAGCCAGTGAGTCTGCCATGGTTGCCTGAAGGTTTCGCGACGCCCGGGGGTCTCGCGCGTCCCCGTCTTTAATTTGCCCGAAATTTTGGCTTCGCCCAGACCGCCCGCTGGCCTGTGACGCACGCCACTTCTCCCGGTTTTAATGTATTAATCTACCAACTTTCTGCCTGGCAGTTTGATACATCTGGAACATAACTCTACCTTGGGGGGAGGGGGTCAAGTTGCTCAAAAACTAAAGATCACATCGCCTCCGATTGCCCAGTAAGACCTAACGTGTTCCTTCGTCTCTGATGTGTGGAGTAAGAAAAGCTTTACGTCTCCAGAAACATGAGGCAGGAGTGTCAGCTGAGAAGTCAGGCGTCTGACAACAACTGGTCAGCAGCCAGGAGCGGCTGACGTTGGCTACGGTTTATTCTGGTGGTGATTCAAGCTAATGTGTATACTGTGTGAGTGTTAGCAATGCTTATGATTATCAACAGATGAAATAAAATCATTCATCTGAACTGAGTTACGGGAGGAGTGCGGGTCCCTCTAGACCGGCTGGTACCACAGGGAACCAACACGATGGTCATGAGCCTCTCTGTAAAGGACTCTGAAACGGTCGTATCATGAAGTGGGTCGACGGCACCAGGCTGGGCGTGATGGGCGAACGTAGGCACCAGAACTGGACTATATTGTTTTTTTCGAGGAGGACCAACGTAGAGACCGGGTCCCCAGCGGTTACTATGCTATTTTCAAGGAAAATCATCGTTAGGGACCCAGTTGCTTACCATGTGGTGCTCAACGCCAGCCACCCCAGAAGATCCTGGGGGGAAGTACGAGTCCTTCAAGTAAAGCCAATATGGAGGTCAGCAAAGTTCAAGCATCAAGCATGAGGAGCACAAGACACCACCCAGGGCTGCTGGACTTTCCAACTGTCCCTACCAGCTAATTCTCCCCCGCGTCTCCCAGTCTGTTCCTCCCAGATAGGAGTAACTTTCGCCCACGCAATTTGACCATCACTATCTCAAGCGCCACTGCAAAGTTGGAGGATTTATTTGCTTTTAATCACCCCTGCAAAGTGATTATAAATAAGATAACACGCTATAACAACACAGTGTTTACGACTTGGCACCAGGACGGCCTTATATCCAGCAAATCATTGAGTTTAATGGCACGTTTCCCGCAGGAATGACACACCGCTAGCAACCGAACGCAGAATTTAGCTCTCGATATACCATTGAAACATTCGGAAATTCGGTATATTTATCTTTCAGCTTTACTCTTCACGTCTCTCGGGATAATAGGTGGGGCGCTGGGCTAAAATTCTTTAGCGGGGGATTAAGTGCTGGCCCCGCGGTGCTGCTGCCTCCTACTGTGCCTTTAATCGGTGACAACTTGGCTTATATCCATCTCGAGGCTTCGCCCACCGTCTTGCTCTCAGTTACCAGGTTCCTCGCCTTGCTGGGCTCCACAGGCAGGAGACGGAGTATCCCCTACTCCGACCTGGGATTTGTCTATGTCGAGATATCCCAGTGCAGGTACACCTCTAACTTATGGACCTCTCTAGTTTGAAACCTATTCATCTTGGATCCTGTTTAGTTTATAAGAAGATTGTTTTTTTCTAATAAACAGAGGAAAATGTGCTTCCCAAAGTTTGACGCAGATCTCTGAATGGTAGCATTGATGTTAGTAATAACAGTCATATCAATACACTGAGAAGATGGATACAGTATAAGCAGTGACCCTATAAGGAGGGGTTAAACAGATTGTCTGGAGCGGCAGTCTACTGATTATTGATGATGTCCACAAAATTGGAATGACGATGTTCGTGTAGCTGTCTGTACCGTATCAACGTGGATATGGTACCGAACTGCAACTTGGTGACGAGGGATCTCAGTCAGCGGGAAGTGATAGTGACGGGGATGATGCAGCAGCTTCATCCCGACCTGAAGGATGAGGTCCAGGCTGGAGTCTGTCTGTCTTCCTGTTTTTTTATCTTTCCGTCACCACTATCGCCCAGAGATGGTTGGCATGAGCAAGTTCACCCCCTGAACTATGACTGAACTTTGTACACATAAGCCGTGTGATGATCCCAGAGGTCACGCGGTCAATTAGAACTGGCAATGGTGAGTTTCGTGACCAACTGCAGTCCGGATTCTAAAAATCCACGAGAATAAAATCCCAGCTTTTTATTAATCGAAGGAAAGTGTCATTAGAGTGTCAGTTGTTGATAGGAAGTAATGTATGTATATTATCCCTCATTTACCGCTCTCATTACCCAGCCTTTCACTTTGCCCTCTCTTCATAAAAGTTACTACGCTAGTTTCTCCAGAATATTGTGAGAATACCTGTTATTATCAGTAACTGGAGTAACCAAGTTCCGTTATCGCGTTCTGGTGTTGTTTCTGATCCCACGCTTCGTGTGCTGGTATTGCTCTGATCTGAGCGCATTCCAAGTGTATATATTTATATACCGCAAGCGCTTCACAGTCAGATAGCAACGTCTTATCCTATAGCCAGATGTTCTGTTAAGCCCCGAGTTTGTCAATGAAATTTCGCGCTGTCTCTCTGAGCTAGCGAGAATATTTCAGCTGCGATAGAGAAAGAGGTCGTTTATATTTAGGGAACTGACCCATGTTTTCGTCGTATCAGAAGTTGAAAGAGAATAGCTAATTACACGTCAGGGAAGCATGCCAAGGAATTCGGTGTGGCTAATACCCACAGCAGCTGGGCACGTAATTCAGTGTAATTTATGGACAAGATTCAAGTACTGTTGCGCTAATGGCGGAGGCAAAGAGACGAGCGCTCCTGTGAGCCCAGAGGAGACGCTCTCTCCGTCTCGCTCGACCAGGTAATGGAGACTGTTTATTCACGCAAAATAAATATGAATTAGCAATAGTGAGTGCACCAGACAAAGATCCATGACGATGAGGGAGGGAGCAGACTCGGTCCTGATGAAATATTTGGTCAGATATTTCTGCAAAACAAGAACGGATTGACCCACCGAGCACGAACGACGATGCGACCCTTGGGCAAAGTGGTGCGCTTCCTGGGTGTGATGGCGTGACTTCTGACCCGATCCTTAAGGGCCAGGTCAGGTCAAAGGCGAAGCCATCACACCCAAAAATCATACAGTTAGACAGGAGGGGTTGTTAGCTGCGATGTGAGGGTATTCAGTCCACGTTAGTGACCCTGTTTGTGGTTAAGGGTGGCCACACCTGGTGTCCCTGACTGCGGCCATACTACTGTCTCTCACTAGGGCCACACTTGGCGTCGTCCCTCACCGCAGCCACACCTCGTGTCCTTCACTAAGGCCACACCAGGTGTCCGTCGATGCGGCCACAGCGCGTTACAACGCCACACTATGTGGCCATCTCGCCCCCAGGCAGCGTGTGGTGCATTCTTGGCAGGGATCCTGGCTGCCCACCCACCCCTGGTGCCTGAGGGTGGGGGTGAGTGGTAGCCAGGCAGGATGCGCTGCGGATCAGGACACGCTCTCCGGATAATGTTTTGTTGTGACGTTCGCCGTAACAAATGGAAACTCAGGCAACTGACCAACGTAAACACGGAGGAGAATTGTCCAAAGCGGCAACATCTTCCCGAAATTAGTTCAGAATTGTGGACCAGACAGAAGGTGGAATGGCCCTGTGTGTGTACAGATATGTTCGTAACACCTGTGGGTTTGACGCCGTAACACCTGCTGTGTAACAGGTGAGGTGCAGTGTGTATGGTAATCAATGCTCATTCCACGGCAAATGGATCGTCTCGCCATTTGGCCTCATTGGTAAATGATTATCCCATATCAGTTTTTGTACTCATTGTTCGATCAGATTATTATTTGATTAATTGTCATTCCTCCCACAGTAATCTTTTCCAGCTTTAATTTTGCCGATTATACAACTTTGCCTTAGTCTTACTAAAGCGACCTACGTAGGAAAGTCAGGTAACAGGTGACAAGCTTATCTGCGTGTGGACAGTAATAGTACATGGGAAAAGCCAGAGAACAGAGAACCTGATGGTCTATGACCAGGATATCTGGTGGAGGATGGGAATGGTGTCCTAATCAATATAGGAGACAGGATAGTAGAACAGAAGTCCCCTCACCCCCACCACTACGGATGGAAGCAAGAAAGTAAAGCTGAAGGCTCCTCTCCATCCACCACTGTAGATGGAGACATGACAGTGAAGCAGAAGGCTCCTCGCCAACCAGCAGGGAAGTAGCTATGGAGTACCATGTGGTAGAGATAGAGTATACTGACAAGGAGATTTTAGAGGAAAGTTTAATAGGAAAAATCGTCTGAATGGAAATACCTCCACTAAAGCAGTGGCTTATCAGCTGCTCTATAAACATATTAGAAACTGGTATAGCTATAAATCACATTGTCATTCTCGAAGCGGCTTCTTCAGTAACAACTGATGTCATTAGGGATTTGCATAGTTTTTGAGAGACTTTGCTTTGACAGTACGTGATGGTTGTTCGTTCCAGTACTGTCGGCTGAGGAAACTTGCCCACATCTGTATCACATCCGCTTTCCTTCACCTGATGCCGTTCTTTCTGGTCAGCGGACCCGTAATGCCGCTGGGGTTTACACCCAACCCGTGCCGGGGCCTCTAGAGCCGTTAGTGTTGAGGTACAACCTTCATTATATATCAAGGATTATTCCTGGACCACTTGCACTGTGTATGTATCCCAACCATAACTCACTCGCATGGTCAGAAACCATACTGAGTCTACAGAAATCATTCAGCATTTCGGAAACTTATTTCAGTCCTCCTCGGATTCTATAATTTTTGATAACATTATTAAGATACGATTCTTTATCCATATAACTTTTTTCCCAGTGACAGAATTATCACGTTTCTGGGGTATTTTGTTCTGAATTCATTTATTTTCATGATGATGTTTAGAAACCAGAAATGAACAGTATAATTCAGATTTGGTGTAACTAAGGCGTTGTTGAGGGTACTGTTTTTCGTCTTTCAGTTCTAGTTTGCATTTCTTTGCTGAAACCTGATGATGTTTGCTTTATCTTTTATTGTCCTGCGTAATGCAGGTCATTACTGATTATCACTGCGTAATCGTGTTCAATATTTCTGTTGCCAAAACACATTACGTTGCTTTTGTCTACCCTGACGTCACAATCGTCAGGTGAAAATAAATCTATGGGATAATCCCGCCAAAATTCATTAGGGCCAGATGGGTGCCAGCCTCATCTGAGTGCCAGCCTCACCTGAGCGCCAGCTTCACCTGATTGCCGGTCTCACTTGACTGCCAGCCTCACCTTAGTAAGTGTCAGCTTCACCTGACAGCCAGCCTCTTTTAAATGCCAGCCTCACCAGAGTGCCAGCCTTCCAGACTAGCGACAGGGGAAATCTTTCGCGGGTGGTTGACCTGGAACTGGCGGAGCCTGGAAACCTCCGCCGTGGTAGCGTTTCCAGAGCGTCTATGGAAGCGGGGTCGCCAGGTCAGACCCAGCAGGGAAGGGGTTGTGCCCCCATGAATGAGAATCGCGGTACCATCCGCTTCCATGGCGTGGGGCACTCATGAATGACTGACGTACCGATCATTACTCACCCTTTGCGGGGAAATGATGAGTGAACCACAGCCGGCGTGACGAGCTCGTGACTCATCATCCTCACCTTCAAGGCTGAGGGAATTAATTGAGGTTGCCAGGGTATAGCCGCGGGCCTGGCATAGCCTGAATATTGCAATGTAACCGAGCAGAGGCCGCTATGCCACGGCTATGCCGCCGGACTGCCAGGTATCCACGTGTATCGCCCTCAGGTGTGAGTCTACGCTCCTCACCTGCTCCCTGACCACGTGTTCATTGTTTACATCGTGGTCGGGCGACCCTGCTGTAAGACGCGTTTGCGACAGGTCCAGACCTTGACCAGGGGGTCTTACTGCTCCAACTGGCCCTTGGACGCCGGTGGAGGAAGAAATATAAGACGCTTCTGTTGGGGAGTTGCCTCTCTTGCAACTTAGAGCATTGCAGAGACAGACGCTGGAGACTGTGCGGTAATCTTCAAGAAATAAAACACTACAAAGCAGATTCTGGTTTTCTTCATTGTTTTCCTAGAGTCACTGGCGGCTTACAGTTGGTAATCAGGATGGACTCTATGAGCATGAGTCGTACGAGTCAACACGCAAGAACAGAAACTGCCTTCTTTAATGCATCATAAACCAAAATAATGAAAATGCAAGCGAGTATTGTTATCATTACCATCATAGGAACAGGGTGTGCTGTAAATGGTTTGGACATAGGGAGAGGGTGAGTAAGAGGATATACATGTAGGACGTGGAGGGAACATGGAGGAGGGTGGGCAGAGGAAGAGGTGGAGGGAAAGAAGCTTTCAGTTACCCAGGCCTGAACATGCAGGAGGGTGTGAGGCGTGCATGGGACATAGAGAAATGGAGTGATGTGGTACACTTGGAGTGACGTACTGTCTTACGGTTAAACAAGGGCATATGGAGCGGTGAAGGGAAACCTTGGGAAGGTGTGTGGGCTCGGCTGTGGGCAGTGGGCTCTGGCGTCAGTGCATTGTACGTGACAACACGAGAGAGAGAGGATGTGGGCAAATGAGTCCCGTTTGCTCGTCTGTTCCAAGCGCTACCGCGAGAAACGGCGAACAGGTATAAAGAAAGATTACTATCATTATCACTAACATCTTCGTCCCTTTCATGTCATATTAATAATATCATTGCTAGAACTTCCCTTACGTGACGATGGAACGAGAGACGCTGGCGCACATTACCGGCCAGCTCCCCGAGGGAGGGAGGGTACGTACCAATAACTTATTCTAAAAGTGTTTTATTGTCAAGATAATGTGGGCATGAGACCCTCAACAGCAGGGCCCAAGTCCCCAGCACCAGGTCCATCACCCGCCACAATGGGCACATCACCACGTACTGCAGACACACTCCACGAGGCAGTGCAGGTACACTGTACCATAAGTACCACGTACCGCTGCCAGAGGCTACATCATCAGAGCTTATTAAGACGAGAAGTCTGGCAGTTCAGCAGCTTTATTGGTCATTACTGACCAGCTTTACTGGGCTTTATTATGTCTTGCTAACAGGCCTTCGTACTCATCTCTCCTGATAGCATTTGTTGTGCTGCTGAATAATAATGATAATAATAATAATAATAACGATGATAATAATGATAATGATGATGATGATGATGATGATGATAATAATAATAATAATAATGATAATAATAATAATAATGATAGTAATAATAATAATGATTATAATAATAATGATAATAATAATGATGATAATAATAATAATAATAATAATGATAATAATAATAATAATGATGATAATGAAAATAATAATGATAATATGACTATGAACAGTAAAAATGCTAATGATGATGATGTATAGATACTGCACGCAGATTTATTACTATGCATTGCAATTTTTGATTACTCAGGTTTTGGTTTATTCATTTATTCATGAGTATTCATACCTGCACGTAAAGTTATCGCTGACATCATAGTATTATTCGTTCCTTATCCATCTCATGACTGTTCACAGACTTGTTAGAAATATGTTCGTCACCTGATGTCAGCTATGAACTAGAACCATGACTGGGGTTCAGGGGCCGTTTCAGGTATGACACGTGTGACAGATGCTGAGCCAGATGCCCTGCACCTGCACACACACACACACACTTCTGCTGCAGCCCAGGGAGACTCGAACCCACCGCTGGAACTTGGCGACAAAGATCTGCAGTTGGCAGCTCCACCCAAACCTTTGTTTACCTGGAGGAAATCATCCTATGTAATGCCCACCATTAGGATGATCTCCCCTTCATTTCCCAATGGGCTTCACGGTTTAAGCTACAGCTGAGGATGTCGTGGTATTCCACCGAGCATATGAAATAAATGGTATCAGCG
>JAUUDW010223335.1:0-14207 GCA_032361385.1 Panulirus guttatus | reverse complement strand
ACATATTAAAAACTGGTTGTCACACACACACCGAAACCAAAATTGCATAAAAAGAATTGACTTCACCTTCATGAAAGGGTATTCCTTACGTCATATACATGTATCATGCACACAGGTGATGATATGAATATTTACGAACATTGACGTAATGAATCAAGTATTGCAGAAATCCATCTGTATCCACGTAAATAATCCGGAAACCGTATTGGTAAGCACAAAGAACAGTCTCAGAAAGAACAGTAAATCCTCAAGGCGATTGCTGGACCATACCTTTATGACCAATAAACTGTCGTTGAATGGCAACAGCGTGCAATATAAGTGCCTGAAAATATGCTTTGAATTCTGACTTGCCCCACGCATCGTTCCAGTAATGATATAATCTTCCAAAGTCTCAAGCAGTGGAAAAGACAAAGCCCTCACGTTAATATACCCACAGAAATGCACCAGAGACCTCTATAGTACTTTTCCAAAACGCTGAAGCATCCAAGGCTTTTGATAAGCACAGACGCCACTGCAGGATAACGGGATTGTAATTGCTCGTAACACGAGGATTCTCCCACAGCAAACCTCAGCAGCATAAGCTGGAAGCATAGAGATATGGCTGTAATTTCAGGATGTACTTCTGCTGTTTATTTTTCGTCGGTGAGAATGATGCTCTTAGTTTGGCTACCGCTAGTGGTGCCACTGCAGAAAGAATCTGGAGCTTTTAGTGCAGTGGTTTCCCAACAGGGAGTACGCGAGTACCGTGCAGTCCCGATGGTGTACCTGGAGTTAAAAGTTACAGTGGTACATAAAGAGGGATATGCGTTTTCGTGTCGGGGAAAAGATCGATAGTTGGGCCTGTACTTAAACACATATCTCGTGGTTAAGTCAACAGTAAGATTTATTTAACTTCGAAGTATCATAATGTGTTAATCCAACGTATGGAAATCCACGGTGGGGAACCACTGGCTTAGATTATCATCTGTGGTCGAGGAAGTCGTTGGGTAACCCTGAACCAGCGATTGGCTCTGAGGTAAACAACAACCACAGCCAGGGTGCAATCACTCCGACGGGAAATGGTACGTTGTGTGAGAATGGCTGACAGAAAACGAGGAATAATCAGTCTGGAAGACAGAAGAAAACGACGGACGTTAGGAAAGAACATGATAGTGATTGGTTGGAAGAAAACGACGGACGTTAGGAAGGAACGTGATTGGTTGGGTCCAGACAGTGACTGGATCGTGCGCGAACTGTTTATATGACTGACGCCAGGAAACTGGATTACAGAGCTGAAGACTGATGTTGCCTCATAGGGCTCCTGCAGCTCTCAGGGAGCTGGCCGCGTCCACCCGTCGGAACCACGGGTCATAAAGTTTTGATGTATGTATATTGACTGGCAACACGAAGAAGATATAGAGAGGTTGGGGCTGATGATAAAGAAAACTGTTGGAGGAGAAACTTTTAGTGATAAAGAATCGTTTGACTTTTTCCCCTTCCAGCAAAG
This sequence comes from Panulirus guttatus, assembly GCA_032361385.1. NCBI lineage: Eukaryota > Metazoa > Arthropoda > Malacostraca > Decapoda > Palinuridae > Panulirus > Panulirus guttatus. The sequence continues at coordinate 12,721 of JAUUDW010223335.1, read as the reverse complement.
TAGGCATTTTGTCGCTTAGAAGAGGAAAAACTGTGAGAAAAACTTCTTTTTATGCATTATTTGACCATTACAAACATCAACATCACAACTGTTTGTTATCTGCAGTGTCAGGAGTGGTTTACTTGTACCACCGTAAATGAAGGATAATCAAAATTTCTCTTCTGGAAAAGTGGAGGCCAGTGGAGATTATGGACACTTAATAAAACACTGCTGAGAGAAATGCCAGTTAGGTATGATTTGAATTATTGTTTAGGGTTGTTAAGAAGCAGTTGTCCTGTTCGTTAAGTGCCTGCCTCAGTCTTGCACACTGTAGTGGTAATGTCGATATTAAATTAGTGGTAGACTGGAGGAAGTTGTGTGGTATATGCGAATGTATTATCAGAGAAAATGCTTTTAATTCGTTTTCTTCTGTTTTTACCCAAGACTGTAATCTTCCGGGTACACGCGAGTTTTACCCCCACAGTTACACGCACAAGACTAATATGAAGAAATATAGATGAATTATACTGTATAATAAGAGACAATATGAAGGTATAGTGTGACATGTAAATTCATCCTGTCACGAGCCATCCATGACAGGGCGTCACTTGTCACGCCTCGCTTCGTGCTGCCTGTAACGCTGTTAAGTACCACCAGTAGTCACTTTAGTGTTCGGATATTCCTTCGTGATTGGTTACTCTGCTTGTTACGAGGACGGGGATAACAGGCATAAATGTGGTTGTTTTCATTGTGACATCTGACATGTGTGTTAATCTAATTGTAGTTATTACATCGAATATAAGTTAGCGAGACTGAAGTAGATAATTACAGATTTAGTACTTCTCATTACTGAAGTGCTTGTTACAAACGAGGGCAGATTATGTCCTTTCCTCTATAAGTCTTCAGTATTTTTAACAAGACATATGCATGATGAGAGAGTATGAGGTCTTACAATTACGTATAAGACCAGAAGAAAATGTTTTTAAGAGATTTTTCGGTTGGTGGATGTAGTTTGGCGTTGACGGTCTTAATTTTGACCCTGGCAGTTGGTAGGCCCAAAGCTCCAACAATCAATTAGTGAACCGCTTCTTCACATAATCTACATTATCCTCAACTCCTGAAGAAGGTGTTGAAGATGTTTCCGTTGGTGGATGTCGTAGCTTGTCGTTGACGGCCTTAATGACCCCTGGCAGTTGATAGGCCTAAGACCAGAAAGATATTGATGGCTGTCTTTCCAGCCACCTGGAACTATCTTTCCAGGCACCTAGAACTGTCTTTCCAGGCACCTGGACCTGCCTTTCCAGGCACCGGGAACTGTCTATCCAGGCACCTGGAATTGTCTTTCCAGGCACCTGGAACACTCTTTCCAGGCACCGGGAACTCTCTTACCAGGCACCGGGAACTGTCTTTCCAGGCACCTGGAACTGTCTTTCCAGGCATCGGGAACTGTCTATCCAGGCACCTGGAACTATCTGTCCAGGCACCTAGAACTGTCGTTCCAGGCACCGGGAACTCTCTTGCCAGGCACCGGGAACTGTCTATCCAGGCACCTGGAGCTGTCTTTCCAGGCACCAGGAACTGTGTATCCAGGCACCTGGAATTGTCTTTCCAGGCACATGGAACTGTCTTTCCAGGCACCTGGAACTGTCTTTCCAGGCACCGGGAACTCTCTTTCCAGGCACCGGGAACTGCCTATCCAGGCACCTGGAACTATCTTTCCAGGCACCTGGACCTGCCTTTCCAGGCACCTGGAATTGTCTTTCCAGGCACCGGGAACTGTCTATCCAGGCACCTGGAACTGTCTTTCCAGGCACCTGGACCTGCCTTTCCAGGCACCTGGAACTGTCTTTCCAGGCACGGGGAACTGTGTACCCAGGCACCTGGAACTGTCTCTCCAGGCACCTAGAACTGTTTTTCCAGCCACCTGGAACTGTCTTTCCAGGCACCTAGAACTGAAGTCTGACATGCGTTGTGTCTTTGTTCGTCCTTCAACCTAGTTAGACACCCGTAGATACTTCTGATTATCCACAAGAATGTCCGGATTTATTTATTCATACACAACATACACTCACGAACGACGGAAACGCATTCTTAAACACAAACAGACACACACACACAATCACACACATTCACACATATCGGCAAACACAGTCACATAAAAAAACAAACAGGAAAAACACGTAGGTCATCACACACTGGCATCCATCAATACAGGCAGTCATAAGAACACACGCCAATACTTACATCAGCTGAATGAAACCAAATTTACCGAAACACTTACAATAAACTGGCAAGACACCTGATGCCAACGTCAGATTTAAATGCGCGTGCATTACGTCATATTACCGTCCATTCAGTCGGTAGAGCAAAGAATTAGGAATGTTGATGGAGTACCGTCCTCGGCAATGGACGTTAATTAACAGGCACAAAACGTATTCTTGAATGAAGTCATTAAGAAAGCACAATGGCGGTCACAAAGAATAATCCCTGAAAGCACAGCAGGAAAGCCTCGAGATGGCTATACCAGAGCATATACCCGTGTTGGGCAGTGTACTAGTTCAGAGCAGTAGTGAGTATTCACTTATATGTCAAGCAAGGAACGGTAGAATTACGTTGCAGAACACTGGTTTACGCCATTCATAGTTCCAGGAGTGAATAAAGTACCCATGATTCAGTAACAGAAGTATAGCCAGACCCACCACGTCAACAGAATGATAGAAGAATTGATATAGATCGCCGACAAGTTAGTCCTTATAGTGTAAACGAGTGTATTACACTGTAGCCAAGTGTGGGGTACACGCAACGAGTGATATACTTACGCGCTGCAAACAGTTAAGGTTACGACAGAGGTGAGAAAAGAGCAAACAAGTGCTATGATGTTACTTTTCCAGAGCACTGAATTATGCCAAACTCTTTTAGTTATCGGTATTCAAGTCGCAGCAGCATAGAGTGTTACCTGCTCTGTCATTGCAGAAACAGTGACACGTATTGAACCTCAGTGAAAATGAACCTCTGGTTTTACCTGTAACGCTTTTGATGGTAGTTATTGTTACCGCTAGCGGCGCTGCTGTTTGGATTAGACGTTGGTTCCTAGGTGCATTGGTTCCCAATCGATGGTACGAGAACCGCTAGCGGTACAAGTGTGGTGGTTACTACATGGTAGTCTTTTCGGCATCAGGACTCGAACCGTTCCCTACCGCTCGATGGACCGCCATATTGACACTATGAATAATTATCGGCAAGTCAGACAACAGACAAACTTAAAAAAAAAAAGTCTTACTGTGAAGCCGCCTTTAAAGTTACCAGCGTTAATCGTTTAAGGGAACAGTGATGAAGACATATTAACTGTTAAGTAACGCTGGAGACGTTTTCTCTTAAGTAGTGCCACAACCGGAAGACTCATCCAAGTTCACTTCTACTTTGCTACGTTAAACCGAGTCTTCATGCGTAGGCTGGTAGGCAAGGTGGAAGGAGAGAGACAGAGGCTAGCGGGACGCGACCAGGAGAAGAGATCGTGAACTTGGCGTACCACCACCAGAGGTCAGGGAGCCGTGGCCCAGAATAAAGCTATTTGCTTGGAGCAGCTGATCACAATTTGGAGACAAGTCTCCCTGACAGTAATGACACGGGGGGGCATGACGACTGCAGACGAGCGAAGAAGAATAATCATGTGGAAGACAAAAGAAACAGTCATGCGGAAGGAGAGAGAGAGAGAGAGAGAGAGAGAGAGAGAGAGAGACGCTGGCTAGATCACACACGAGATGGCCGTCAGGATCTGGCTAGGAATTGGTTACGTGAATAGTGACTGAACTGACTGGGAATGGGTAAGAAATATAGATGGTACGGGAATGTGTGAGAAATAAGGATTGGATGATTGGAGGAGATGATGATAATGATGATTAGCCAAATAAAGAGGAAAAAGAGAATGGTAGTGATGATTTAGAAACCGTATTGTGGGTTGCAGTTATTTTTTAATTACACAGGAAAAGATTATGATCTGTTCTTTAGAATAATGATTCGATTCGCTGTTCGAAACAGAAGAGAGGCGATAAGACACTACTTAATCCACACACAATAAGGGACCATAACAAATACTAAGGTTATAGATTGACAGTTATATCCAGTTTGAGAAGTCGCGTTTGCATACGAAATCAAGAATCGATAAATCCACGTCAAAATACTGTGGAGGTTAATCGAGATTGCAGGAACGCTATCAGAGAAGATCTCATAAAGAACGTGACAAAAACTGTCGTCACGATGATAAGGAGAAATGTCTCCTTCCTGTAGCTTCCTCAGAAACTCCCAAACCGAATTTGACGACGTAAACGTCAGTGCGATATAGCAACCAGGAAGAAGTCGTATCTGGTACCGTGATTTATCGTCACACAAAAGGCTTTTTATGGCCTTCTTTAGCCGGGCCGGTAATTCTCCCGGCACACGCGAGGCTTTCGTATGGTTTTCAGGCAGAAAACTAACATTGGAAAGAGATACAGAACAGATAACACGAGTACGCCGGAAGATAATACGGTGTGACGGTTGATAGTGTGACGCGTAATCCGGCACTCGTCACGTGCCATCCATGACATGACAGGCCGTCACTTGCCGCGCCTTTGCTTCGTGCCGTTTTGTCATGTTATTTGGCACTTCCTTGCAGTCAAATAAGTATCAGTTTCGTGACGAGAAAGGACCGCATTCGATAAGAATGATCAAAACATACCCAAAATTGGTTGTCTTAGAGTGCCAGGTATTGTTATCTGACACATGTTATCAGCTTCCACTCGACACACACACCTCTGTAGACATTACAGGAAGATTTACACAGCATTATGATTCGTTGCTGAGGTGCTAGTGTAAAAAGCTGGGACATGTTACACTCTCCTCTTCGCAGTCTTCAAATTTTCACCTCACGAAACAGACTTTTTTTTACACCCGCTGCGTCACACCTTTGGAGCTTTGTAACGCAAGCAGTGATAGGGAAAGTGAGTAGTATATTTTGTCACCAGAGACGATTCAAGGAGACAGCTCAGGGGAACGTGAAATACACCCTCAGTTTAACAACATCTCGTGTTGAGATTTAGCCTAGTGGCATCGTGTTGAGATTTAGCCTCATTTAACAAGTTTAACAGCACATCGTGTTGAGATTTAGCCTCAGTTTAACAAGTTTAACAGCACATCGTGTTGAGATTTAGCCTCAATTTAACAAAGTTTAGCAGCACATCGTGTTGAGATTTAGCCTCAATTTAACAAAGATTAACAGCGCATCGTGTTGAGATTTAGCCTAGTCAGTATAGATCATCATTCTGCTTTCTGAATAGCATAACTAAGCCAGAATGCTTGATCGGTTAACGACGGGTTGACAATATATCGCCTGGGTTAAGTCCAAAGGCTCTATTACCCTCTTAATTTTCGTATGCTTTCCTCTCAACTTTCCTTGATCACAACACTCCTAAGAATCCATTTCCAACGAACCCCAACTCATATTTTCTAACTACTCCTACAACCAGTCCTCCCTTCAGCCAACACTCGCGAAAGATGTCCACCTCACAGATGAGTGTCTCAAGCCACCTGGACCTAGAATCGATGCTTCTGTGGCTGTTTATTTCTTCATGTATCAGTTCCGGACACAGTAGTAATTCCTGATTACATACAAGAATGTTTTTTTTCAATGTTTTCCTCAACGGAAATTTGTATAGATGTGGTCACAGACAAGAGACACACACGTGCACACATATTCACGTAAACTGATGTACACACACCAAAACATACTTACATACATACATACATACATACATTCTTACATATAGACAGACAGACAGACATATACACATTCATAGCAGAACATAACATAATATTTATACATAGAAACATAAACACATTGTCATCAACTGTTACACCGTTAACCACCATATTAGTATTATAAACACCAGACTCTCAATACGTGTGCATTGTGTCATACATCATGTATCCAGACGATGAAATGTGGTTGATTTCATACTTAGAAAACCGTATACCTTTATCTACCACTTGAAACCATAGGAATGATAGCAGAGAAAAATGTCAGAGAGCAAAATAAGACCTCAAAAATGAGTACCGTATCTTTATGAGTAATGAGCCGCTTAAACAGTGAGTGATATAAGTACCTTAGATAAATGTTGAATGCATATATCGTGTAAAGCAGAATGTTATTAACCAAAGGAACCTTAATTTACTACGTCAGACATCGCTCCAGGAGTAAACTATCAATGATTCGGTGAACAGAACTTGCAAACCCTCAGTGTTGATATGACGATAAGACTTCGCCATAAAACACACAATTGGTAATTGGTTCTTCGAGAAAGACAAATGACATGAATAACTACTCAATTTATAGCAAGCGATCATAATTATTAAGACTGAAAATAGTAGATAATTGCAATCTCGGAGATTGGGTATGCCATCTGTAATCATGGATTGGCAGATTCCCCCTTCTAGACGATTGGATGTTAATGACGATTATTAGGAACGTAATCAAAGATCTAAGAGAGGATTATCAAAATTGTGACAAAAAAAACTGTAGTTACGTTGATAAAAGGAATTTCTACTTCCTGTGGCTTCCTCAAACTTCCAGACTAACTACACTGATGACATAAATGTCAGTGTGATAGCAACCAGGAAGAACTAATTTAATGTAATGAAACATCGTCACACACAAGATGCTTTTTATGCATTCTTTACTCGGGCCGGTAATTTCCCAGGCGCACGCGAGGCTTTCCTACAGTTTCAGTTAGAAAACTAATACAGAGAAATAGATACAGACGATAAAACGTTAGAAATGACAGTGTAACGGTTTAGTGCGCGACATGTAACCCACCCTCTGTCATGAGTCGGCCATGACAGGACGTCGGTTGACACGCCCTTTGTAAGCCGCCCTTTGTAAGCCGTGCTGAAGTGCTGCCTGCAACAGTTGAGCAAGTACCAGCTATTCTCTCATGACAGCAGAGATTCCCTTTCTTAAGGACGGGTCTACTAAATCGCACAGTAGCTGTCGTAAGAGTGCTTGAATGTTGACACCCAGACACGTACCTTAATCTATTTAGCAACTTCAACACGACATACACCTGTGTGGACATTATAGTAGAATTTAGACAGCGTTACGTGTCATTACTTGGGGTTGCTTGTAAAAACTCGAGGACAGATTACAACTCCCTCCTCCGCCTCCTTCGGGGTCTTCAATTTCAACCTCATAAACTGGGGTGTTTTTTTCCCCGCCCCCCGAGCCGCGTCACACCTTCAGGGATTTGCAACACAGGCGATGAGAAGGGGAAGGAATAATACATTCCCTCATCAAGGACAGCTCAAGGAGACGAGCGAAGGGGGACACGAAATGCCCTCAGGTTAATCTCAACTCGTCGTTAGCCAGTTTAGGCTAAGTGCCTGTGGACTATTGTTTGAGGATAATAGACTTCACAGACCGATATTTGGTTGGTCGTGTGTGTACCACCTTGTTCGAGTTTGGTTAGGTTAGGTTAGGATAGGTTAGGTTGCCCTCTTCGCCTTCTTGCGGTTTACTAACTTTCTGAGAAACCATCTGACAAGATCTCCTCCAGTTTCTTAAATTCCTACAACCACCTGTCCCTCCACTCAACGTTTAGGCTTTTCCTTCCATAGCTGTTATCTCAGGCCGACTGAACCTGAAAGCTTAGGACACTTAGTTATCTCTGTGTACATACAAGAGCTTTTTTTGTATTATTATTTATACGAACAGGAATTTTGTATTCGTATGATGACAGACAGAGAGACGCCCAGGAACACACTAAAAATGTACATATACGTTTATGCGTACACAAATACATTTACTCCCGCAAACACACACACACACACACACACACACACAAGCGCACAGATTTATTCATACATTAATACCTAGAAACAAACACTCGTATACAGTTACCAAATATACTGCAACGGTTTTAATTAGCCGGCAAATTACTGGTATAAATAAGTGTGTGCATTACGCCATGTGTTCAGATGATTGATGAAAGATTTACAAACTACTAATATGATGTCAGAGGTTACTGAAGCCGTTTCGCATTCACAAATGGTATACTTTCATTCATCAGAAAATTATGAAGTATAATGATGATGACAGGGAACAGTATCAAAGAGCATAGTATAGCCTCGAACAGACTGTCGGAATATACCATTATGAGTAACGAACCATCACACTACAGCGGTAAAATGTTCAATGTGAGTATATCAAACTAATAGCATTTATAGTACCCGAGCGAACCCTGATTTACGCCAAGCAATCGCTCCAAGAGTAGCCTAGCTATGACTCTGTGAAGAAAGCCAGTCGTTCCCTCTTGATTTATTAATAAAAATGCACGACAAAACTCTACGAGGACTTTGTTTGTGCTTTATCAAACATCATATTACACTTAAAGCAAATATATAATTGGTATATGAATAATTTGATAACCTACGCTGCGAACAATTAATTTTACTGTGGACGTGAATGAATCGTAAACATATATTATGATAGTTTCATAGCAATGAGGTACACTGCAGGTATTTCACGATAAGTGTGCAAGCTGAAGAGGCACAACAGAATCTGCTTAGCTATAGGCAAACACCCGGTATTTACACAGTAAAACTCGGCGGTAATGATTAAGACCATGTAGTACTGTTATTTACAGGTGTGTTTCTCTATTCACAGGTAAGTGTGACGATTAGTTGTGATATTGCTTGTGCTATCGATGCTACAGATGAAGAAGATGAGGAAGAAGGTGGTGGGTGCATAAAGGCGGTGTCACACAAGCACATTTCCCGTGTACTTCATCAGGGAAAACAGCTCCGAACTTTTTGTTTTTTCAAATCAAGATCTATACTCAATAATTGTTATATTTATGCAAGATAAAAATATTAACGTTATGAAACGATTGCACTAAATTGTCTAAATGGTAAATACTATTATGTAAATGTTAAAGTTATAATTTTGTATTTATTATTTAAATTTTGATGAGCGTCAGTTGTTCATGTGTTTGTTTACATCGTAAACCTTTCAGCCTCGCTCCGTTGTCATATTTGAACTAGTGTTTAGTGCTCCAGTGTATCGCCTCTGTGGTCACGCCTCTCATAGGAGTTACTAATTGACAATATACGACAGCATCGTTGCCTTTTGGGACCACAGAGATTCATCTCACTCGAAGAAAAAGCTGATTGCATGTGTCCCAGCGCATTAGTGGCTCGGTGGTTCTTTAGGGGCAGTGTGTCGGTTTTGGAGAGACGGCGATAACAGTGCACAGAAAAAAGTGATAGTTTGACACCGCCTTTTGGCTCAGTGGTACACGTACCGCCAACTTGTGGTACGTGGGAGCCGTCCAAGATGGTACGCGGAGTTCCAACCGTAAGTAAAACGGAATATGAATGCATTTTTAGGGTTAAGGAATGTTGAGGAATGTGCTTTTCACGTGATGCCACGTTAAGTAGGGCCATAAAGGTAAGATTCATTGAAGTTCAGAGTATTTTACCATGTTTGACAGAGGCTTTTTGATGTGCGTTGGTACGCAGGGTAGATGAAATACGTGTTTAGTGGTACGCTGTGTGATTTTCTTCTTTCTTGTTATTTTAACTACAGTTCTTGGTGAACCATCATGAGAGGTCTGAATGTCGTGGCCCATACAGCCTAGGAGCAATTACTCTGACAGTGATTATATGGGAACGACTGGGCAACAGACGAAGAATAGTCGCTTGGAAGACTAAAGACAAACAAATAGTCATGTGGAGAGAAAGAGAGGTTGCTGGTGGGTCATACATAAAATGTTTATGGGAAGGTTGTTAGGAAGTGGTTATGTGAATGGTAAACTGAACTGGCTTTAGGGGGTGCTGGTGGAAAAGGTACCCTACATAACGCAAGAGCGAGTGAGGTGAGGAATATGCATGTTTTAGGGCGTCTGGAGGATATTGACGACTTAAAAAGAAAAAGAACGGGGTTGTGATCATGAGAGACAGAATGTTGTAGGTTGTGGACATGGGAATTTCAGTGTTTTATTTTCACGATAGGGAATCTGTTCTTCACGAGCGGGAAATGACAAGAAAAACTATTTTAAATCTCGGTAAATCATCGTAGTAGTTATCACTGTTAGTTCGAGCGATTGTTTACAGTGTCATGAGGGGTCACGTATTTCACTGCAAACAAAGGAAGTGAAATTCCTCTTCCATAAAAATAGGATGTTTATCCAGACTACGAACGGAATGAAACACAGAATTATCAAGATTACGACTCAAATTATAATCACGCTGTTATATGGAAATTATCCTTTCCGTAGCCTCACCAACTTTCCAGACTCAAGCAACGTTGACGTAAATGTCAAGTTGACAATAATCCGATGAAATGATATAGAATAGTAACATTTTGGTACAGAAAATACTTTTTTATTTCATTTTGAGTCAGGATTGTAAGGTATGCGACTCGCACGAGCTTTGATACATTTTCGCAAAATGGTAATACGATCAAAAATAACAGATTAACGGTGCATTGTGGCATGTATTTCAAACGTTGTCATGAGACATCCCTAACAGGGCATGACTTGCCAGGTCTTGCTTTTTTTTTTTTTGCTGCTTGGAGCGCTGTCAGTTTCTTCCTGCTGTCAAATAAGCATCAGATTTTATGTCTTGACGACAAAGACTACCTCCAGTATGGACGGGGCTTGATATATGTCACATGACATTTATGTCAGTTCATTGACAGTGTTCACATAAGATACACCTTAGAGGAGTAACTGAAGCCTAATTTACTCAGAACTATATGTCATTTTACTGAAGTGCTTGACTTTTTCTCTTCTGCGTCACATCTTCAGGGATGTGTGATACAGACGGTGATGATGAGGAGGGGAATACTGTCTTTCGCCATTACAGACGACCTTGAAGTGACAGTTGAAGGGAGACAAAGAAATACCATGAATCTGATCTCACCTGATGTTGAGATGCGCACATGGTAAACAGACAAAACCAAAAGTATTTGACCACTTTTTGTGTGAGACAATATGACACCACGACGAAGGATTCGGAGGAATGCCCATTGGCTTGCCCTCACGTTGGCAGCCTAGCTTGCTTTCATAATATTGCAATATAACGATTGGTATTGACGTTTCCCGTCATTTGCCATAATAAATGTTTTCCATGTCATATTTAGATTTGAATTGCTATAAAGTAGGGCTGCATAAATATCAGGAAATTCGTTCCGCATTCACGCTTGCCACTCCTACCGAGAAGACACGAGTCGTATTGATCACTTCGGAAGCCTTCGAAGCATTTCAGCAAGATATTTTTTTCCTTTGACCTTGTTTGCACCAATGTACGTGTAGCAAAACATAAGAAAAAATTAATACACCATCAGAGCGACTGCCATACCATGTCATAATGAGCCAGTGAACAGTCTGAGTACAGCAGTGAATCGTACAAGGAACTCGTACAAGTTTTAAATGTACTGTATGTAAAGGTTGATTGATAGGCGTGCAAAAGAGAGAGAGAGACTCTTGGATGTGAATGTGCTGAGAGGGGCAGCTGGTGGGTTGTCTGTTGGAGGCGAGGTTGAAGATTTGTAGAAGTTTTCAGTAAAAGAAAAACTGCATCAGAAAACGCCGATTTACGTCATCCGTTGTTCCAATAATATATTTTTCAGTATTTTCAGCGAAGGAAATTTAGTTCCCTAGGATGATATAACTATAGAAAAACGTTGTAAACCAAGATGATGCTGGTCTGTATACTAGAAAATCTTACTAGACTGCATGCACGTGTATGACACATTGTAAGCATTACATGCAACTGAGAATATCGTAGGAATGAGTACGATGTAAACAGACTATCATAGTACTTTTAAAAAGCACGATGGTATAATACAACCCTTCACAGCACATGTACAAGGAGGATTACCCTTATATAGGCTGCTGTGTCAGACAAGCAGCAACGTTATTATATATACAGCTTAATGTATAATACCCTGACAATATGGTTACTATTTTCAGACATACATCGACCAGTGTTTGTGATAGTACTGTCCGTAGTGATGATGCTGTTCTTGATTGATGATAGTGATGATGCGGTGATTAGTACCAGCAGTACTGTTAACTCCTGCTGCTTCTGCTGCCTGTAGGTCTGGTGCTGATGATGCTAGTAGTCTTGGTCCTAGTCCTGGTGATGCTTATACAGCCGTTCATGCTGGTGAGACTCCTCGCGATTGGTCTGGCGAGGCAGCAGTTGGTGAAGATGTAGCTGTTTCCGAGTCTTATGGCGCCTGTGAAGTGGTCCTGCGAGTGATGGCGGGACTGTAGATACTTAATATTTTCCTACGTTCGGGTCGATGGAATTATATTGGTGGGTTAGGTTTATGTCTAGTGCTGTGATGGTCTTTGTGACGCTGTGTCTGGTGAGATCCGTTCGTATCGATGATGCTCTTTGGTCTCTGTGTGGTAGATAGATGGTGGTTCCTGTGTGGAGTGAAGCCGATGCCTCGCTCTGTCATAAGAGGTCGAGGGGATGTGGCCCTCCGTAAGCGATCTCCTCCGAGACAGACGATCACGGCTGGATGCAAGTCACGCTGACGTCAAGTACATAGAAATGACTGCCAGTACACGATGAATAGTCTGACATAGGGGAGACAAAAAGAAATATATATTAAAAAATAGATGAAATCTTGGAATCAGAGTGAATCATACGAGTACATGGAGTTTTGATCTCAATTTGACGTCGGGAAACTGACACA
>JAUUDW010223004.1:3614-14207 GCA_032361385.1 Panulirus guttatus | reverse complement strand
TGTATATGCATGTGTATGTGTATGTGGGTATATATGTATATGTTGGTATGTATATATATGTACTGTACATATATGTGAATGTATGTATATATGTGTGTATGTAGAGGGATGGGTCTTTCTTCGTCTGTTTCCTGGCGCTACCTCACTGACTCGGGAAACAGCGATCATGCATGATAAATAATAAATGAATATTGTTATTATTATTATACTCGATTGCTGTTCCTTGTGTCTGCGAGGTAGTGCCAGGAAACAGATGAAGAAAGACACATCCACTCATATACACACATATATACATATATGCACAATACATGAATATACATACCAATATATACATATATACATACATACACATACATATGCATATACACATATGCACATGTACATATTCATACTTGGTCGCTTCCATACATTTCTGACGCCACCCCGCCCCACAGGAAATAGCATTGCCACCCCCTGCATCAGCACCAAAAATAATTTTCATATCCCAGAAATTGTTTCTTTTATTCTAAAACCAACTACAGTAGTGAACACTGATGTCTGGCTTCTGTCCCACATGAGGTGCATACACTCTCTCTGACATCCTGTGGGTTACTAAGCTGTGGCAGTATGCTACTGAGACTTTTATGGATAATTAATAAAAGCTGTGGTCACCCCTTTGAGCGAGTTCCAACTGGAACAGGCATCAGAGATATAGATAGATATAGATAGATAGACTGATGAAAGCATACATCAGCTGGGGTGAGAAATTTGATTTATGTTACAACAGGACCTAGACTATAAAGAATACCTTAAGATAGAGGGAACTGTTTCAGGGTTAATGGTTAATCAAGTAAGAGATGTGGTGATTGTTAGGTGCCAACTGTACCTCATTGCATGTTATTGTCATAGTTACTCGTGGGTATTGTACTGAGTGGAAAATAAATAATTTTAGTTCAGTAGTTTGATTTGCATAATGTTTTATAGATACCAGTCTTCTTAATGATAAGGGAAATCTTGGAACTTGACTTAACCCCTAGAGTAGCATAGTATCAAGTGTGTGCTAGGGAAATATATTTCCCTTTCCTTTTGTCAGCATGCAGGGTTGGTGTCAGGCACCTCAACTCTGCAGAAACAGTTCCCATAAAAGATGCTTGTATAAACTTGTAATGAAGCTGGAATAATAGATAGGCAAGTAGATAGACCATACTCCTACCCAAAAATTCCAGCTAAAGTTTTACTTTATTATATATTGTTTTTTTATGGCTTTTAAAGTTTTTCAAAAACTTTCTCAGTGGCTAGTTTGGAAAGATAAGTTTTTCAAAATCTTTCTCATTGGCTAGTTTGGGAAGACATTTCTAAGTTTAGCTCCTACATAATGTTCCTACTGACTACTTCAACCTAATACTCCTGTCTACTACTTATACCTAATGTTTCTACCTTTGTATTTTTGTTGAGCTGAGTTGTGTTGTTTACATATATATGATTGTCTGAGTGCCATCTTAGATATATATGACATTGCAAGGTTTAAAGGGTGTTTGTTGTTGCTTTTTTCCATTTAGGATATTCTAGATGTATTGTTGTATTTGTCTGTCTATCTGTCTATATCATTGATGCCAGGTGGCCATGGCAGAAGAGTTACCACATATCCCTGTCCTTATGTGCCTCCCTTGCATACACCATTCCTTGCATTCTTCCCCCATATCTTTTTCCAGTACTTTTCTACTCTATTTGCTCTCATACCAACCTCATAAATCATATTACCATGTACTCTACTTATGAACTCCCTGTCGTGCAGTGTTCAATCTGAATTTATTGTTGGTTGTTACACTGGGGTTCTGGTGATGCTCATGTGCACATAATAGCTCCCCACCCTCCAAGTCACGGACAGATATCCACATGAAGGCCGTGCCTTTGTTGAATATAGAGAGAATTATGAAAAGGAAAAAGAAAAGACAAGGGAAAGTATTCATGAATATTTGAGGAAGTGATAAAACCTGTCTTTTGAATTGTGCTAGGTCATATAGTTATTGGGAAAGACATGAGAAGGTAGAGAGTTCCAAAGCTACGATGAGTAGGGAAAGAAGCAGGTATCAAAACGACCCACCCTTGAGTTGCCAATGGCCACACAGTATTCATGTGACTCAGGAGCTTGCCGAGTATTGCGTGGTCTAACTAGTGGTGTGGGCACACAAGCAGCCAGCTCTCGGGAGCAAAAACCAAAGTGATATCTGTAGAAGAGGGAAATTGAACCAGCATTGCGGTGTAGGACAAGGGGGTCAAGTTTGAAAGTTAGCCTTGGACAGTTTATAAGTTGGACTACTTTCGACTCAACTCTGTCAGTTAAGAATGCAGAGCTAGAAAGACCCCAGATGTGAGAGCAGTACTCCATACAAGGATGAATCAGTCCTTTGTATAAATGGAGCACTGTTTAGAAGAAAAGAAGTTTCGACTTCTAAACAGGACACCCAGTGTCTTAGAGGCAGACTTAGATATTCCTGTAATGCCGGGTTTCCAAGAAAGAGTGGATGTTACGGTAATACCATGTATGTTCATTGAGTCAAGAGGTGGAATTACAGAACTGTCAAAGGACAGACGAGAGTTGTGAGGAGTTTTCAAAAGAGAGATTGGGTAGAAACTGGGTCCTGGGGGCATTAAACTTAACAAGATTTTGTCTATCCCACTGAGATATCCTGTCCTAGTCTGAGTTTATTGAGGAAGCTGTGTCAGGATGAGATGCAGATTGGGTGAGAGAAGAGGGAGCAGAATTGAAGTTGTGGATGAATGCAGTGTTGAGTCATCAGCATATAAGTGCATTGGATTATTTATGGAGGAGAGGAAATCATTGAAAAAAAGGAGAAAAAGTGTAGGGGACAGGACAGAACTGTGAAGGACACCGCTGTTGATGGGGAAGAAGGGGGAGGCTTATCCATCAACAACCACAGAGATAGATCAGCTGGAGAGGAAGCTAGATATGAAAGAGCAAAGTGAGGGAGGGAAGCCAAAAGAGGGGAGCTTAGAGATGATATGCCGATGCCACACCCTGTCAAGATCCTTAGATATATCAAGGGCAACTACACATGACTCCTCAGAATCTATCAGGGATGATTAGTAAGATAGGAAAGAATATCACCAGTTAATCTTGCCTTACAGCAGCCATACTGGTGATCAGAGAGAAGACCGTGATTTTTGAGGTGTCTAACGATATTGGAGTGTAGGGGGATTCAAAGACTTTGGAAATGGTAGATGTCAAAGCAATAGGACAATAGTTAGACGTGTCAGAATGGTCACCCATTTTCAGGATGGGACATATCAATGCATGCTCCAAGGAGAAGGAAAAGCTGTGGTTTTTAAACAGAAAAGGAACAGACGAGCAAGCACAGTTGGTGCAAGTTCGGAGGCACAGTCTATCAGTACTTAGGGATGGATGCCATCAGGACCATTAGCCTTGCTCGTTTCCAGAGAGAAGCGCTTTTTGGACTGTTTGAAAAGATTACAGGAAGAGGCATAGGATCAGTAAGAGGAGCAACAGGGGGTGAAGGAATGTTAGAGTCATCCAAGGTGGAGTTAGAGGAGAAATGGGAACCAGAGAGAGTTGCTCTGTTTACAGCAGAGACAGCTGTAATACCGTCAGAATGGAAAAGTGAAGGAAAGGTGGAGCGACATAAGTTGTTAGAGATGCACTTAGCTAAAGATCAGAAAGACCTATCTATGGATGACGATGAGGGAGGTTATTGTACTTCATTTGAATAAAGGAACACTTTGCCTCATGGATAATGTGCTTGCAGTGATTATGGGCAGTGATTAAAGCTGCATGGGAGCCAGAGGAAGGAGAGTTTTCCAAACCTGATATGCCTGATCCCTTTCCTAAATGGCCTCAGAACAGGAATGGTTAAACCATGGATTAGATGAAGAGGTTGTCTTCGAGGAAGGGCGGATAAATGCTTCCATTCCCACAAGAATAACCTCTGTTATGCATTTGGCAGAGATGGAAGCATCACATAAGAGAGTGATTTACCCAACAAAAGTTGAGGTGCCAGTATTTATGCCAAGTAAGGGCTGCTGGAGGGGGAGTTGCCATTGGAATAGATACATCTATTATAGTATGACCAGATGAACCATTTGAGGGCATGATTGTGTATTTGCAGTGGGATGGACTAGAGTTGAAAAACAAATTCAGAATATTAGGTGAGTCATCATAGCAGTCAGGAATATGAAGAGGATGGGAGATAATTTGCTGACCATGTTTGGTTTTACATCTAAACTCGAATATTACTAGCTGATACTATAGTCTAGCCAGATTTTGATAGTTGCCCAGTGGCATTAATTATGTACACAGCAGTCTCGTCTCGGAGAAAGAAGTCTCTTTTCCCTCTGAATAGTCTGACTCAGTTTGTCCTGTTTCAAGGTAAAACAGCACTTATTTAGAATAGTTGGATCATTAACTGGTTAGTCATATTTACTAGGTATTAACAGAAAGGCAGAGTCATAGCTGTAATTTGTGTAATTAAAAGGGATAAGGGATAGTTTTACCTAGGCATGGAAATGATTAATGTATGCTAATTATTGTAATTATGAATGATGGTATACCAGTTATATTTATTATTAGATCTTTTATTTACTTTGTCAGGTTGATACTTGCTATCGATGTGTGGTACGGGCAGGTGAAACACTCTTCATCCCTACTGGTTGGATCCATGCAGTCCTCACACCCACAGATACGCTGGTGTTTGGTGGGAACTTTCTTCATTCTCACAATATTGATCTTCAACTTCAGTAAGTATATACCATGAAATATGTTTCTTGTATTTTATTAAAGTTCAGCAATGTTTAAGATATATTATTTGCAACAGTTGCATGAAGTCAAAGTCTGGCGGTATTTATGCTGTGTGATACAGTAAAGACCCATTTTAATGGGCTTTGTTGTGTCAGAATTTGGCTTCTGACTGACCCTTTGTACTCTGTTGGACACAGTTTAGATCTAACAAACGTTTCTGTAAAAGACCATTGCATCACAGATTAAGTTCCCAAAACTTGGGACCCAATGGAATTAGTCTGTAATGTATAGGAATAGTCCATTAGTTACTGACTTTTGTGCAGGATGTGAAGCATTAGAACATGTGACAGCCTGTTGTGTATCACCATGGTGCATTTTTTCTTTAATGTGCTATGTTGGAATGTGTTAAAAGTGAAGTGTTTTAGGACAATATGTGGTGTGGGGAGGGATGATCAAGTAAGAAGAAATAGGTTCAGAAAGAGTTATGGTGATATGAAAAGTATAGCAGAGAGAGCTGAAGAGGATGTGCTTAAATGGTTTGAACATATGGAGAGAATGAGTTAAAAGGGGGTGCCAAAGAGGATGTATGTGTCAGGGTATAATAAGAAGGGGGAGCCCAAACTGAATATGGAAAGATGGAATGGTAAAGATGTTAAGTGCTCAGGACCTGAACGTGCAGGAAGGTTTAAGGCATATATGGGATAGAGTGAATTGGAGTGATGTTGTATAAAGGAGGCAATGTAAATGTGGCAGCCCACCAAATGATGTAAGTGCACTATCTTTGATAATTATCTGTGGATGACAAGGAGTGTGACATTTTTTACTGGCCATGGTGGTAGGTTGCTTGTGATGTTATATGGATAAGTGATGGAATCTGATATCAACTGGGAACCATTAATCTTCATGTGAGGTATATAGAGCAGTCCTTGATGATTCCTCACGTGAGATACATTCAGGTAGTATGAGATATGTGAATCATCGTTAGGAGGGAAGCATTGCATGTAAAATACATCTGCATATCAGATCAAAATGATTTATTATAAATAGGCAATTAACAGTTTGTATAGCTTTGTTTTCATACTTGTACACTGTTTCACACATTAGCAAGGTAGTACCAAGATCAGACAAAGAAAAGTGCCTCATTCTATCATATTCTTTCTCTAGCTGTTATGTGTAATGCAATAAAAGCACAGTCCCCTACGGACAACCAGGCCTCACAGACCTTTCACTGGTTTTCCCTGGCTGCTTCATATGCACTAATGCAGTCCATTAACAGCATATTGCTTTGATTTATTCTGTTTTGTACATGTCTTCTCCCTCCTGCATGTTCAAGCCCTGAGTACTAAAAATCTTTTTCATTCCATTCTTTCATCTCTGATTTGGTCTCCTCCTTCTCCTTTTTCCCTCCGCTGCTGACACATATATTCTCATTGTCAACATTTCATCACCCATTCTCTTCGTATTTCCAAAGTATATCAGCACACCCTTTTCATCTCTCTCAACTGTACTCTTTATATTACCACACCTCCCTCTTAACTTATGTAGCCCTGTGTAATTTTTTGCTGGATTCATAGGTCATAACTACTGATGTTTATTGATACAGAGGCCATCAAAATATGATAGTATGTCTTTCCTATTGCAGTGTACCAGTATGTAATTCATGGTACTACTTCTGAACTGATTTATCCACGTTTTTAGTTTAGTTGACTTCTCAGTGGATTTATATCATTGATGTTTTATTGATAGAGTTAATGTAAGCTGCACATTAAACAATTTCTTTATAGAGCTTATTGTATAATTTTAGGGTTTATGAAATTGAGAAGCAGATTAATGCTCCGGAGAAATTTAGATTTCCTCACTACGAATGTGTGTGCTGGTATGCTGCATCCAGATTAGTGATGGAGTTGCGGGATATGGCTGTAGCAGGTACAAGAGTACCACCAGTCATGATTGCTGGTGCACGTGCACTTGCAACAGCTCTTAGACAGTGGGGAGGAGAGGTAATATAAACATTATTGGATATATATTTTTGCACTTGAAATGAATGACATTACTGTGTATGAAATCTCCTATATATATTCTTAGATACCAGTACTATTTTTGTAGGTACTGTGATCCAAGTATGTCTCTTTTTGAGCTAATAGTAGTTTTCAGTACACTGTGCTAGTTTTGTCATGATTTCCTTCTTCTTCAGAATGGTAGAGGTGGACTTGAAGCAGTACCTCCTGGCATTAATCCTGTAAAGTTATTTAAAGACCTCCAAAGAGAAATACGATGTGCTGAGAAGCAGGTAATTGCTCTAAATCCACCAAAGCCAGAACGCGAATCCAAACGAAGAAAGAAGAAAGTTTTAGCAGATGACTTCATTGACTACACCAATCTAACCAGCTTCAATAATGTACTAGAGGAGAGATTGCCTGATAGGAAGGTCAAGGTCATGAAGGTCAACTCTCCTCAGGTAAGCCCCTAAAGTTTGAGTGTTAAGACTCAAATCTTTATCTTTCATATTAAGTCATGTTTGGAAACAGCAGATAGGATATAGATAGAAAAGTGTTACGATTATTAATATTCTGAGTATTGTAGTTGTGAATTTGTTTAGGTACATTTTTAGGTATATTAATACTTTTGCTCATTTCAGGTGGAAATTGGTGGTCCAGAGATTGCCAATTTAACAGAGGATCAACAACGAACACTCAAACTAACTCTTCCAAAGACTGCAACATACCCTTATGGTTTAAGCTTTACATCCTCAGACTATGGGATGAGTGGTACTCCACCTCATGACCCTGAATATCCCCGCTTCAAGAATGAGTATCCAAGCAATGTTAAGTAAGTAGGAGAAGAGATTTTCTGTGCATGCCATTTGGCATATTTCACATATTTAGGGAGGCTTTTACTTGGAGAGTACTTCATTGAATTTACTTGAATTAGATGGCTGATGTTACCAGATTTCACTTGCAGACAGTTACTCTGTGAGCAAAATGTCATGTTTGGCAAGGCTTTATGATCGTCGAGCGATGGAAGAGAGTCCAGTCTCTTCAGTGGCCTTTTTGCTTCCAAGGAGTCTGTTGTTTTCTGTCTCCTATGTGGAATGCAGCCTCAAAGTTGCAGGAGCCCAGTAAAAGGGGTCCTGAGTTTGTATCATAGTGATAAGTAGGGATTAGCTCATTTGTTATTGCCTCTTGTTAAACAGTGCCTGTAGTGTATGAAAGAGATTGTTTTTGAGGAACTGTAATGGACAACATGAAACATCTATTACATATAGTTTTGATTTATCTGATGTTAGAAGAAGGTACTATGTTGAGCGGTTTCTAAGAAAAATAATGAGTAACTGGAATTTGTATGAAAGGAAGAAGGTGATTTGATGAGAGTGTATAAGAAAAAGAGTTAAGAACAGTAGTGGTGCACAAATGAGTAAATATTTTGCAGGTGGAATGAAAGACTGGAGCTGTATACCTTTTGTCAGCATGAATCATGGGTTGTTAAACACTTTCATTAACAGTAATAAAGAGGCATATAGGGATTGGAAAAACTCCCTTTTTGACTCCCATTCAACATTTATTACTGCCCGTAATAATTGCATGTATGTTATCCGTAAGGCGAAGTGTTCCTTTATTCAAAGAAGGTGTACCAACCCCTCCTTTCCATCCACTGATAGGTCGTCTGGTGTTTTGCTAATGGCACTGCAAACAACTTCTGTTGCTCTACCTTTCCTTCTCTTTTCTGTTCTGAGAGTACTAAAGCTGTCTCTTCCATAGACAAGGCAACTCTCCTTGGTTCCACTGTCTCTAACTTGGATGACTCTAATATTTCTTCACCCCCTGGTGCTCCTCTTGCTAATCCTAAACCCCTCTTGTAATCTCTTTTCAAACTGTATGAAAAGAGCCTCTCTTGCTGGACACAAGCAAATGTTATGGACCTTATGGCATCCAATTCTGTAAGCTGAAAGAGTGAGCCTCTGAACTTCCACATGTGCTTGCTTGTAAGTTCTGTTTATGTTTAAAAATCAAAACTTTCACTACCTCTCGGAAGGTTGTATAAGTACATCTCATAGCTAAGAAGAGTGACCATTCTCACCCTTCCAACTATTGTCTTAGTGCATTGACATCTACTATTTCCAGAGTCTTTGAATCCCTTCTCAATTCCCATATCCTTAGACATGTTGAATTGTATAACCTTATCCATGGCTTCCATAAGATGATACCCCCTAATGATATTCTTTCGTATCTTACTAATGTCTGGTCATCATCCCTGAAAGATTTTGGGGAATCTTTTGTAGTTGCCCTTGATATATCCAAAGCTTTTGACAGGATGTGGCATCAGGGTCTCATCTTTAAGCTCCCCTCTTTTGGCTACCCTCCTTCTCCTTGATCCCTCATATCTATCTTCCTCTCAGGCTGATCTGTCCCTGTGGATGTTGGTGAATTAGCCTCTACCCCTTTCTGCATCATCATCAGTGTCCCTCTAGGTTTTGTCCTGTCCCCTATACTTTTTCTCCTTTTTAACAAAGATATCCTTCTACAAATAATCAAATGGACTCATGCACTGATTACCCAACATTGCAATCCTCCACACCCTTCAATTCTGCTGCTCCTTCTCTCACTTGATCTGCTTCTTGTTGTGACATAGCACAACTTTCTCAGTAAACTCTGAGAGGATGTATCAGTGGGGCAGACAAAATCTGGTAAAGTTTAATGCCTCCATGACCCAGGTTCTACCCATCTCTCATGAAAATTCCTCACAACTCTCCTCTCTTCTCTCCTTTGACAATTCTGTAAATCCACCTCTTGACTTAGAGAACATACTTGGTGTAACTGTAACATTTGCACTCTCTTTTAAACCTTTTAAACTCTTTTAATCCTGTCTTTGATGAACTGGGAGTCTTCTGTAGTTGTCAAAATTTCTTTTCTTCTGAACAGTTGCTCGAGTAAAAATTTCTTTTCTTCTGAACAGTTGCTCGAGTTATACAAAAGCCTGGTCTGTCCTTGTATAGGGTACTGCTCTCGCATCTAGGGTGTTTTCATGCTCTGTATCCTTACTTGATAGAGTGGACTCATAAGACATCTGACTTATCAACTCTCCAAGGCTAACTTCAAAACTTGACGTGCTTGCCGTATGCTGCAATGTTGGTTCACTTTCCTTCTTCTATGGTTATTACTTTGGATTTTGCTTCCTGGAGCTGGCTGCTTTTGTTACCCCACCATTATCTAGACAGTACAATACTTGGCAAGCTGCTGCATCATGTGATCTCTGTGAAGCCATTGGCAACAAAAGGGTGGGCCATTTTGTTAACTGCCTCTCTCCCTCCCCCTTGAAGCTCTGGAACTCTGTACCCTCTCATGTGTTTCCTAATACTTATGACTTAGCATATTTTAAAAGACAGGTTTTTCACTTCCTCCAAAATTCATGAATACTTTCCCTTGTCTCTTCTTTTTCCCGTTCATCATCTCTATATTTGAGTTAAGGCCCAGCCTTGATGTGGACTTTTGTCCGTGACTGGAGCCTCCAGTGGGGGAAAAAAAACTGTGCCAATTTTCTTTATACAAAGGCACTGTATTTTTCATGTGTTCTGCCAGTCTTCAGGCACTTCATGATCCATACAAACATTGGTAATCTTAAATTATCAATCAACAGCACAGTTACTATCTGTCTTAAGATATTCAACTGCAATACCATTCATTCCTGCCACCTTGCCTCATATCATCTTATAAAAAAAGGCTTTCAACACCTCTTATTTTTTCACTGAACCACATGACATGACTCTTTCACTTCACATACCTCCCCAGCCCAAACACTGTACATCTGCCATCCTGTCATCAAACACATTCAACAGTGCTTCA
>JAUUDW010222783.1:0-14211 GCA_032361385.1 Panulirus guttatus | reverse complement strand
GATCATGCATAATAAATATATATAAATAAATATATATATGGACATATATGCACAATACATACATATAGATAACAACATATACATATATACATACAAATACACATATACACATGTACATATTCATACTTGCTTGCCTCCATCTATTCTTGACACCACCCCGCCCCACAGGAAATAGCACTGCCACCACCTGCATCAGCGAAGTAACGCCAGGAAACTGACAAAAATGGCCACATTCGCTCACACTCAGTCTCTAGGTGTCATGTGTAATGCGTCAAGATCCTGTGCAGTTAAAACTGGTAATTACACAATCACACATGTATAAAGATCCCTCCCTGTGCAGTTAGAATTGGTAATTACACAACCACAATGCTCTTTTAGGCAAAAATGAGCTACGCTGTATATATTCTTTCACTATGATACAATAATATAGAAGATTAATATTAGAACTCCAGTGCATCGGTGGTCATCATTTATAGGGACTCTTTTGCTGTTGCCACCCCCTTGTGAAAGTTTCTGGAAGGACTGGGCATCAGAGATATACATACATAGACAGATTAATATAAGTGTTTACCTTAATTTTTGGAGGAGGCTTATGTTCACTTCCTTCTGATGTATCTGATTTGGTTTTCATGGCATCTGAAAAATGACAAAATCATTCACACTAATAATCAAAAATACTAAAGTCTTCATCAAAGCAATGGGTTCAACAACACAAGCATATACTGCATTTAAATATGATTCAGTGTCTGTAGAAAGAAAAAGTACATAGATGCATTTCACTGAGGAGTATGGGAAAAAAAATATCAAAAGCATAAAAAACTAATGATTAATTATGAATGTACATGATGATATGTTACGATCATCCACAATAATTCAGAGATTCTGAATAAACAAAACTGCAATTAAACATGGGAAACATCATTTTTGGGAATGCACATGCAAAATGACATATCATTATATACCTGTTTTATGCTTTTTACTTTTAGGGGTTAAGTCTTTAAGCTTGTTTTCTCTTGCAGTCGGAGAGTTAGATGCCACCTCTGTTGTTACTGTCTGAGAGCAGTCGCTGCTAACCTTAAGTCTCTGAAAAAAATAAGTAATATAACAGTAGAACATGAAGCACATACAGTGTGTAGAGTATTATGAAATTTTCCTGAACAATTAATTGCAATGACAAGTAAAACACCAGCTAATCTCTATCACCATCAGAAAGGCAGAAACAATCTTTCTCCCTTGAAAGGACTGTCTCGCAGACTTAAGGCAAATTCAGGTCATAATAAATAAGTTAGCTGATGACAAAGAAACACCTGACTGCTGTCAGAATAATTCTGAAGCCTTTAATGGAGATTAGGTTTCTTCCCTCATCAAACCGCCAGAAGCAAACCCTTAACATTGCTGGTAAACTAAAGACGAGTTTGCTGCAAAAAATAAATAGTACTCTGCATCCTCTTCAGAGCTTCACACTGCAAGAAAGTAGCAATGTCATATGTGAAGCTGCTTCAAATCCCTTACAAAATGAACAAAAATGTAATCTAATTACCCAACAGTTCTATTAATGCTGCTAAAATTAAAAGTTCATGAGATTTAGTTTTTAATTACTTCTGATGCAGAGACAGAGTGGTGAATATACGTAGAACTCTTCTCCTTGGCAAGAGGATTTAGGTCAAAGGCCTCCTTGTACCGAATGCACATAAGCTTTAATTCACGTAGCCACAAATAGGTATCTGGTCCACAATACTGGAGAATCATTCGAGGTTATGCTAACTACATTTCTCTCTTGCATACTAATGACAACAAAATTGATGTGCTTCTAGCATACTAATGATTGAGATACTGATGTGCTTTAACTTATCCATCCCCCTGTCAAATGATAATGAAACTGGATGCTGAAACTGCTTGTTCAAAGGTCTATACCAAAATGATGCAAGCTAAAACCACATCTCTCCACATTTTGCTGGTTATGACAATAATCACATGGAAATCACTTTTCTTATGTCTAAAGCAATGAAGTCTACAAAGGCGACAGAAGGCATTTCTGATAATGCCACACAGAAAAATTTTATCTACCTTACTATGAAATACTCACTTTTGACTGAAGCCTTGAAGCAGCATCAGAGTCACTTGATCCTGACAATGATATCCTTGAAGTACAGGGTTCGTCCACTTTCCTCTTCCCAGCAGACACTGGAAAGATAAAAAATATCAATATAAATATATTACTTACAAAGTGAATCATCAAGACTTAAAACGACAAAGACAAAGCCATACCTCCCTTATCTTGGGCCATACAAACTAACCAATCATAAGCACTGTCCTCTCCTTTCCAGAGAAACTCACATGTGATCTCATACAAGCCTCCTGCTTTTTCTTACTTAACTTTGCAGTCACCTTTCGCTACTTCCTCTCACTCCACCTGCTAACTTGTCCCAGACACACCACATCCACCAACCTATCATTTAACACATTCATCGATCCTTTAAAATAGCCACTCCTCTTTTTCACCCTGTCTGTGCCTTTTCTTTTTTCACATCAGAATCCTTTTCAGCATGAAAAACATTATCTATACTGTGATTTTAAAGCAACTATATTTTTTGAAGAAAGCTGACAAAAACCGCAGGTTTTTACAAGAAAAACTTTTCGTTTCAAAACTGGAATATAACGTAATGAAAGTCTTCTTTCCTTGAAATAAAGACAGAAATTGTCGAAAAACGCCACTTTGGGTTGACATATAGCGTATAATCATGACGGTAATAATAATGGAAAATATCTAATATACAATTATTAAAAGCTTGATTACAGTATCTGATGATCCAAAAACACAATTTTCACATCAGAATCCTTTTCAGCATGAAAACCATTACCCATTCATTCTCTTCTCCTCACACTATTCAGTTCCCTCTAAGACATTTTCATATCCTCCAAGAAGTTCATCAATACTCTCACACCTCATCTTTCATTTACCCTCTTTTTCAGCTCCAATATCTTTCTTTTGATTGGACTCCACCTACAAGTAGTTACATTGTGGGTGAAAAGTCACCCCTGGCAAAGTTGTACCACTATCAAACAACAGGAAACAGTACAGTCTCACTAAAGATCTAATTCCTATGGAGTCATCATTTTCCCGTTCCTGCAAGCACAGCCTTGAAGCCGCAGAAGCCCAATACATACCATTTTCATCCTGGCTGGATCTAGGACTTCCATTTTCTTTTGTGAGGAAGGAGCGATGTGGAGAAATGGCGGCCAAAGTGGGCTTGGATTGTCTATCAAGGGATGCATGGCTTGCCAGTTCAAGTATACGTGATAGGTTGGCTTCAGCTCGAGCTTTAGTCTCATTACTTAATCCAATTTCTAAAAAAAAAATAAAATTACATTTAATGCTCATATATGTAAGTCTGAATAAAGAAATACATACTGACACTCAAAGAAGGCAATCCTCTTTCCCATATGTTCCTTATTCCTGCCTGAGCATGGTAGCATCAGGAGCAAATGAATGACCCTTTGAGGAAAAAAAATCCTTGCTTGGCTCTTTCTTTTGTTCCTCATTTTAGTAAGTAAAGCTGGCCAGGATGGTTTCTAGCCACCCACTCTCACCACTTGATCACCTTCTACAACAAGCATGGCAGTATTTATTCTCTCTATCCCTAGGATTAGAATGTATATATATGCATATATGAAGCAACTAAGGGAATCTATAAAAAGGCCCATAGGGTCTGGGTATAAATACCCATTTATACTATATGGGGAGGGAGTGTTACTCTCATGGGTCTCCATCTCTTTACTTAAAATTCTCTATCATACAGTCTCAAATGCCCTTTGTTCCCTTCCATTAAGATAATCTACCCATCAAAGGAGCCTTCCCCTTATTCATGCTTACTTACGTAATTTCTCCTCTAGAGAGAGTCATACATTTGCTTCCTAGTAATCTTTTCCAGAAAACAACCTATAAGGGACAATAGGACACAACTCACCTCTACTTACAGCTCCTGAACTGCAACCATTTCCATAGATCCCCTGATGAATCTGGAATTAAAATGAAAAATACAAAATGTAGATCTAAAGCTTAGCAATTACCGTCTCTGAACAATTAATCAATAAGAACTAAGATAAAACTGCAAGCTTCATCAATGCAGTCTCCCCTAAACACTCCTTGCTCTCTTACTCTCTCAAACAGTTCTCTCTAAAACATTTCATCATATCTGGTCTCCTTAATTCTCCTATAACACATGTTATTGACACAGATTCCTTAAATGTGACCACAGTCACATCATGATATCTTTCACTTGACTACACCAAATAGTCATTTCTCAAACCCGGATTGCCCTTGACTTTCTTCATTCTTTTTATCAACCAATGACTCTAAATAAAAATATCTACCATTTCCTGGATGCAGTCAATTAACTATTTCTCTATGACAGAACAGCATTCAGTGTGACACTGTGCATCAGTGTTCCTGTCAAAAATACCCCATACCATTATCAAACATAAAGAGTGATTCTAAAGAAAATGATGTTTCATAATTAACAAGAAACTCGGGTAATTCTACACAACGTGCAAGAAAACATAAGGAGACTTTGTACATTATGAGTATAGTTTTCAAAGTTTATTGAATGAAAATATGACACTTTTATTTAATTGCAGAGGGACTATATATATATGTGGCACTGCGATAAATTACACCATACAAAAAAGCATCATTCAGTATCATATACAATCAACCTAAATGTGATACAACAAATTAGCCTTCCTTCCTATTTATGTTACAATAAATTACTGCAACTTACAAATAATATGAAATATTAAGCATATATATCTCATAAAAAGTACTGTATGACTACTGCAAAAAAAAATTTAAGCTATGACAATGCAATAAGAGAATCATTCCTAAATTTGTACAGTATCAATAATATTTGAATAAAAAAAGGAAACAAATGCAGCTGAGACACAGAAAAAGTCTAAATGAAAGTAAACATATAATTTAACAGAACAGGAGAATCTCAAGCACATCAAATGAAGCAGTCTTCTTATAAATATGCATGCAAAAAAATCTATAAATTGTCTAACTCTCAAAGGTGAGATAGCACAGTATCAAATATACTAACCGTCATCCTCTTGTTTGAAATGGTGGAACCATCCTCATTTTGCATACTCTGAAAGATAAATGGTAATATATATAATAAACAAAGGATCTAATTCCCAAAGACAGATTCATAGAGAGAAGATGAAGGGTTACACGTCTAGGAGGTAGGAAATGGCTCTGATGGGAACAAAGTATAAGGTCACTACAAAAATCATGAAACATATACAATGACCAGTTATCAAAATAAAACTAATTCTGGGGAAGATGGGGAAAAAAGTTTTACAATCAAAGCAAGAATCCAAAGACAATAGTATTTCCTAAGTTTCAAACAAATTAGTAGCACAAAGGGCATGCCAGTCATCAAATTATACCCATGGAACCTAACCATAATTATACACGCATACGTTCATATAGACCTATTCTTAACTAAGTACACCTAATCACCATTCCTTCTTCAGCACAAAACTCGAGAAGCTTTTCCCAATTTTGACTTACACTATAGACCCCATGCCTATATCTCTGTATGTCATAAGCCCGAGCCCTGCCTTCAATACCTTGCATCACACCTGTCTTAGCACCAACTATATTGATTAAGTTCTAATTTTACCTTCTCTTTATCTTTGTACCTCTGTACTTCCATTTGTAAAATCCCTCCTTTATTCTTAGGGTTCCTTCTCTGCAAAAAAAAAATAATCAGTCAAATATGCTATCAACAATTAAAATCTTGCATACAATAAATAATTTCACTGCTAAAGTCCTAAACCTACAAGACATTAAATCAAGCAAGTACTCTAATCTAAGGAAAGTGAGAAACATTCTAGTCAACCACATTTTCTAATCACAGCAACTAAAACGACATAAAAAGCACGACCATTCTAACAAAATATCCACCATTACCAGCAATTATCTTCTATCAGCCAGCAAACCATATTCTCCATCTAACCCACTAATAGCATGCTGTCTCCTGTATACCACATCGCTCCAATTAACTCTGACCTATGCTCACATCACGTCATTCCGCACATTCAGGCCCCATGAACTCAAACATCTTTCAATCTAACCTTCCACCTCCTCCTATGTTCCCCCTTTTATCTTGTCCCTTCCCCTCTCTTTCTATTCACAAAAATGCCTTAGTCTTGATAAAATCTCCTCATTGCTGCTAGTAGTTTTCTTCTTATGCCATATATTCAGAACACCTTTATAGCAACAACATCAACATAATCATACTTTTTCTCCAGAGCCATAAATGCCACACTCGAATCCTTCTGATTCTCTTACGTACTCTTCAAAAAAATTTTATCCTGTACACGTCTCTCGAACATTACAATAATACAACCTCTTCAACGTATCTATGCTCTCTGCATTAACCATGTCCTCAAGTCATTCTATTCCACCCGTCCACTGGCGTGTATACAATAAAAGTATTGCTTTACATCCTTTCTAAACAAGTTTCTTACTTAATTCCGTCTCGTGTCCCCAAGTTGCTCCATTTCTGAAGACTCTGTACCCCTAAAGCTTTGGTCATTAATTCAGGTCAAAGGTCGTTTCAGTCGTCCCCTTTGCTTAACCTCCCAATCCTTCCAAACTGAAGGGACATCACCAATTCCACTTTTAGCCATTTACGTATAAAATACATGGGTCGTAACCTTTCCTTTGACATCTTTGGACTTTACTGCAGCCTTCCTTCTTCTTTCGCGTTCTCTGGAGGAGCTTTTGTTCATCCTGCGCGGGCTCCCTAATACCTACGGAATACGAGGCAATATTACCTTTAATACATAATGGTGACCACAACTTGATATTCTACTACTATAAGTGGCATAATCATAGATATGAAAAGAAAACGTCAAGTATTTATCATCAATGGACTGAACCAGGGCACGTGAAGCGTCCTGGGTAAAACATGGAAAGGTCTTGTGTGGGGCCTGGATGTGGAAAGGGAGCTGTGGTTTCAGTACATCATACATACAAAAGCAAGATGTGGATGAGAGCGGATGAGGCAAATATGTCTATCCATCTATCTATCTATCTACCCTATCTATCTATTAACGGGGTGACCACGACAAAAGTGCCTCCAGGCATTTGGGCCCAAGGATGCACTACATAAAGTAGCAGGGGAAATGATGGACTCCCAAACCCCTTTGAAGTGCTACAGAGCTTTAACATCCCACGTTTTCCCTGACCTTCGATACCCCTAAGCTAACCTAAATAGTACATTTATCATTACCATAATTCACACTGCATAAATAATAATTAATTAGTCACAAAACATGCATATAATTAATCAAAATTAAGGTAATTAGGAAGAGCTGACCTATAGGGTAGAGCACGATTTCCCTGACCTTCAAAACCTTAAAGCACACGAGTATACATCAAACCATAAACATAAACCGACAATAAACACAAAATAAACCAATAATTAAATTAGTTAATAAAAAAAGGCTTAATCTCAATCGTATAGCTGTATGCTGGGGACGACCCTAAGCCAGGTACGACCCTTGGGACGTGACGGTACGACACGAGCACGACTGCATTGCAAAGCACGACAGTACGACCACATCATGGCTGTCTGACCTGAATCTTTAAAATAGTCTGAGGTCGCGCCATTTAACTAGAAATCCGTCCCGTTTGTAGTCTAGGGTCACAGGGCGTGCACTGGGGTCGTACGTCGTGCTTAAAAGTCGTACCGTCGTGCTCACAGGTCGTACTGCCATACTCACAGAACTCACTAGCATACTCAGATAATCACATAATGTATTTGAAGCACAGAAAATACCTTTGAGAGGAAAATGCATCAAACACCCCCATGGATAACTACCTGACAGCCAAAGGAAACTGGACCCTAATTATCTCATCCCTCCCTCATTAATGGCTTAAATACTGTACTTATACAAAGCCCTAGTCTATGAGGGAGGCTTAAAGAAAAACAAAGCCAAATGATACTAAAAAAGAGCGAAATAATATTGGTATTTACCACATTTCCAACATGGCTGACGGGAACATGGGTCCAAATGTCAACACTGGTTTCCAAGATGGCCGCCAGGGGGACGGGGCAAGACATTACCAAGACCCGAAACTCTGGGCATTTCACACAGTATTCTTAATAATATACTCTAAAACGCCATTTTTCTTATATATATCCTCATATACATGTATATTTTACATATATAAATAACCGTGGAGGATAGATTTATTAAATTTACGGGATATATAATGGAAGAGACATTAAAATATTGTTTTTCTTTACCCTTAAAACGTACCCTCAAATGGTATTTAGAAATGGTCTCAAATGCTCCACGTCTGTCTCAAAATTCTTGTGGGTTTATTATATATTTAATTATATCTATATACTGATAATTTTCACGAATATGTGTTTATTTAGTCAAGTCTATTCGCACAAGAACGGATATGGCGGCTATGGACGCTTAACATTGCTTAATTACGCGTATTTTCTTTTCAAATATGGGATTAAGTACTTAATTTTGTTTTAATTTCTATCATAGTCTAAAAATTTCCAACAATTAGTATCACATTTTGTAAAAAAAAACGAAAAGAAACTCATAATATAGTTACCCATTAGAACCCATTTTCTATTACCAAGCCATACATAGAAAACGTCACGTAACGCGCCGTAAATAGCTGTATTTTGTCAACAGAAACACACCAAGTCGCTACAGCTTCATGTTTTTGAGGCAAAACCTGCGGCATCGTCGGGAATCAAGATAATTCTCGACTATACGAATATTCCTTGAGGTAATGTGAATACATTAGCAATATATCGGCAATCTAGGCCGCCATATTTAAGAGATATGGTCGAAAATTGCATCACTTCTTGCAACGCGAGAGGGAAGTCGGTCAGGAATACTTACACGAAGGGCATGATTGTGAGGATTATATACGACAGATTAATATTAAACATCACTAATCATCCTAATAATGTCGAGTATTGTCGGTAAAATAAGCCAGCCACGTTATGGGGTGGAGATGCGATTGACCCCATGCACGGCCGATTGCATGGCCATCAAAGGAATTCAAGGTTAATACATTTCTCCGGTCGCCTAAGCTAATAAATTAGTTTATTATAGATTCTAGTGATGTTTAACAATGATTTCCTTTCGTATGAAGTTCACGTTTTCCCCTACGTGCGTAATCTTTACGCCTAATTAGTAATGCAAAGATTAAGTGATAAATTACTACAATTTATAAATTGATAAATTACTACAATTTATAAAGGCACTGATGAGATATTGTACATTAGAATGACTCGTAAACAAAAAAATAAATGTGGTAGTGGGGAGGGCTGTGAAGATCAGGGAAAACGTGGGTGAAATGAAACACCCTAACATTATTATTTACTTTCGATTATTTTCATGTTCAAAGTAATCATGATTCCTCTTCTCTGAGCTTTTTGTCAATAAATGATTATTATTTTTGTCCTACGAGGAAAGAGCTTTAAACTCGCATTACCCCATATTTTAACCTTGCGTATATGTACCAGTCTTTATTGCTATGTATGTATAATAAATGCGCACAGACACACACACACCTTAGCCTATGCCAGGAACCCATTTTATCAACAGATTGGCCTTGCAGATTATGTCAGTTTTGAAGTCATCGAACAATTTGGCATGTCCTACCCAACGTATTATCGATGCTTCAGAAAAGATCTATATTTTTTCGGTTATTACGACCTCTGATCTTCTCTGTCAGACTGTCCCATAATTTTACTGTTCTCATCGCATAGGACTCCTTTCCTCTGGGTCTCCCTAAACAAAGAAATCCACCAAGTTCCACCAGAATACAAAAGGATTGAAGTGAGGTACGGGTGAACACGCATTCTCAGAAGCAATGGAGACGTGGAACAAGGGTATTCATATATTAGGCATCAGTAGCAGGTGGCAATCACGCAAATATAATGAAAATCAAGTTCACCTCAGCATATTGCTATCTCAGTAATATACTCCCGCTATTAATTTGTTATTTCTTTCCACGTAAGTTGGTTCTATATCACTTGTTTCTTGGTTGCTTTACTTTTCCTGTGTGGCATTCTTTCATTTCATAAGAGATTATAAGCATCCATTTTTAAGAAATACTAGGAAGATTGGCGTGACGTTGCAGGAAGATCATGCAACAAATTCATAAAAAAAACTCTATGGAATAGAAATGTAAAATGTTGATTTAAACAAATTTCATTGGTCTACTGATCTCCTACGGTGTATTTCAATAATCGTGCTGCAATCCTCTTGAACTTTTGTGATTTTAAGACTTAAAAAAAATAAGGAATATTACTTTCTTTTAGTATATATAGTCACCTCTGGATAAAGTTGAAGACTATATCCTCATATTCCTATAGAATCTGCATAACTGTACAATGTTATACAAATCTATGTTATGCTGATTATGAATCATTTTGTGTGACTATCGTATCTGCCCTCAGTAGTATATAAAAATCATCATAATCTAAGTATTTGAAGAGGAAAAAGAATTATTCTTTACTTCTGCTGGGGAGAGCTTGGGTGCTGTTGGAGTCCATTTACGTTTTAACCCATCCCAACGAATGCTACCACTTCTGGAGAACATTCTTCACCAGGTGGTAGGAGGTTGAAATAAGTGTCAGTATATTTCAACAATAATATAGAAAATTTATGTTATGCTGATCTTATAGTCAATGATGGGTAATATTTTCATAAGTTTTGTTGATTTCTACCAATGTTCCTCCTGCTTTTATGCTAATTAACCCCATATTTCACATGATCTTCAGGGCCCTTCCCACTATGACATATTTATTGTAAAGTGATGTGTGTGTGTGTGTGTGTGTGGACTTAATTCTCATTACCAACATGTACTTTATAGCAAAATGAAAAGACAGCAAACTGGGCCGAGGAGAATATGATAACCAGTAATTAGAAAGCTGGGCTCACTCCACCACCATCACTACCCCTCCAGGTTACATGGTGGTAGCACCTCCTTGGACATTAGTTACCTGTCACAATTTACCACTATTATGGTTGCCTTACAAGGATAACAAAAGTAGAAATATAAAGATTTTTAGAAAATAATTTAGAACCTTTAGACCTCATATTTTATGCAGATCGTCAGTGCTTCTGATGCATGGCATAAATGGTATTGTTACATGTACTGCACGTAAGAATTTGGTCAAACTGGTATCGCATAATACACATTGGTATAGTTGCAATGCATAATTATTATTCAAGAAAGCTGACTTAACAGTAACTTCAAAATCTATGTATTTTATGCAGAATGTCATTGGTAAATACCCATGATGCGACTAGTATAACTGCATGTGCGAGAGACTTTGGTCAAGTTTGTACAGCAGTAATATCCAATAGTACTACTGGTTCATTGTTATTCGAGGACTTTGATTAATGTTTTCTGAAAATCCGAATTAACAGTTCTTTGCAATGAGCCACATTCTGTTTCTGAAAGGTGTACAATTTATCGTGTTATTTCCTACAGCCAGATGACTTTAATATTAAGATTTTTTTTTCATTTTATTATTCGACATAGACTCTTTTACAGTATTAAGTATGTTTGGAAATATTTTCATCTGGTCATTAGAGATGAACATGTACTGTACTGATGATAAGACATCAGTTATAATTGACCAGGATTGTATTATAACATTAAATCTTTGAAAATGTCTAATGCAGTTATGTTTCTCTCCAGTTTGCACTGCGACAGACCAGCTGACTATCCCTGAAATCTTGTGCGAGACCCTTCAGCGACAGACAGAATAACAGATGAACAACATCTTCAAGAAAAGAAATACAAGAACACATCTTCAGAATCATAAATACCATACCAAAGAGATGACAAAGTAAAAGAATTGCTGGAGGAGGTAAAATTAGATTGATGCAATCCAAAAAGATGACTGTACAGTTTTCAAATGCGGAATAGAAATTAGAATAAATCTGTTGATATGTTGTGACTTGTGTGATGTGATGAAGGAAAACATTTTAGGATAGTATACTTCGCTTCTAAAATCGGTAACCAGTGACAAAACTCTCTACAAACAATGGATAACCAAAATTTCCAACACATGAACTCAAACAAAATCTCAGACCTCGGAGGATTAAGAAATTGGAAGCAAAAGAATGTAGGTCTACCAACAATTAACACAGCATCTACACGTCACCCAAAACAAGTTGACCAAAATGTATATGTCCATGCTTCTAATAAGGATAGGAACAATGACAGTCAGGCTGCAGCATCAAACAAGAGAAAACTTGTTGTATCAACTAAGCTCCCCAAAACACTTGGTCAGAAACTTGATTATCAAAATGTAACTGTTCATTCTTCTCACAAAGATAAGAACAATGACTGTCTGGTTGAAGCATCAAACAAGAGTGCACTTATTTCATCAGGTAAGCTCCCCACAACACTTGCTCATAAACAAGGTACTCAAAATGTAGCAGTCCATCCTTCTCATAAAGATCATGAGAATGACTGCCTGGTTGGTACATCAAACAAGAGCGAGCCTATTCCCTTAGATATCCACAAAAAGCTTTCTATACTGTCTAACAAAGAATCTGTTTATTGTTATACATGTGACTCTACTGTGATGGAAACGGAAATCTTTCAGCACCTGTTTTTTGGTCAATTGGAATGTGTAAATTGTACTAAACGAATTTTGTCTTGCAAAAAATTTGTTAATATGTACCACTCGCAGGACATTTGTAAGAACAATGGAAAAGGTCCTCATATTTATGCAAATTGGCTTAAAGACCCTGTAATGTATTTACAATATTACATACGTAAAGACCTTGCTATAAAGACATTTTGCAAAAACTTGACAGGTTGTATTTCTATATCTGAAGCCAAATATGCTGCTGCCTGTTACCTCAGAAAGATACAGGTCTTAAGGGCACATGATCCTTGGAAATTTGCTTTTAATAAATGCAAATTTCCCAAAAAAGTTCAGAGGATATTGAGAGAAAATGATAATATGCCAGTAAAATCTGGTAGTAACTACTCTGCCAGAAATATTATATTTAGAGAACAGGATAGTCAGCATCTTGGTCAGCACTCTATATCAGCCAGCAACTCTTTAACTCATAAACAAAAAAATGTACTAGTGATCTCAGGTGACACTTCGCTTGAAGTAACTAACGATACAACGGAAGAGAGCTTATCTAAAAAACGTGTGAAGCTTGGTCACTGCACTGAAACAAGAGGGCATATCAATAACGTAAATTCAACTCCCAGATACTCAAATCTGATTCGACATGTTGATCAGGACTCTGAATCTATGAGCAAATCTTTAACACATGGTAAGGAAAATGGACTTACAGCATCAGTAAATGAAAATCCAACTGTATATAGTAACTTAAAGAAGACAGAGAAACCTAATAGAATAATGAAAAATAATCAGCATACTGGCTCTAACATTTCACAAGCAGAGTTGGCAGATGATCAATGTTTGGTAGTGCATCGTTCGAAAGGCAAGTGCCCTAAGAAATGTCCTAAATGTCAATGTACTCTTTCTGTCTCTACATTGACTTTTGACTGCTCTACATTTGTCATGAAGATTGTATGTCCAGACTGTGCCTTTCCAGTGTATATAATGCCAGATATGATGACTAAATTAACGTTTCAAAAAAGATTGTCAGCCTCAAATGCGTAAATGCAAAATGCAAGGACTGAAAAATATTAGAACAGCATTCCTGTTAAACGATATGAAAGTAGTCAGCAATTTGTTCAAACACTACATAAGGCCAAAACTAGATCATGTTTCTAAGAGTTGATCATCACACCTTAATAAGTACAAAGAGGTAATAGAGAAGGTCTAAAAGAAGGGCAGTTAATATATGATGGCACCAGAATCAAGAGGGGTTGAGTTACAGAGAAAGGTTAGAGACCTTAGATTTACCTGGCAAGGAAGTGAAAAGAGCGATAGGTAACTAAATCACCATCTTTAAATATTTAAACCAGATTGATGATGTAGGCAGAGAAGAGTTTTTTATAAGACTATAACGAAAGGCCATAACACAAAAATAAAGAAGAGGCTTATTAGAAACGACGTAAAGAAGTATTTTTATAATATGAGTAGTGGATGATACAATAAACAATGTAAAGAAGTGTTTTATAATATGAGTACTGGATGAATATAATAAACT
>JAUUDW010222673.1:0-14211 GCA_032361385.1 Panulirus guttatus | reverse complement strand
TGCCGTTTTGATAACTGCTTCTTTCCCTGCACATCGAAGCTTTGGAACTCTCTACCTTCTCATGTCTTTCCCAATAATTGTGACCTGGCTCATTTTAAGAGACAGGTTTTTCACTTTCTCAAAAATTCGTAAATACTTTCCCTGTCTTTTTTCCCCCCTTTCTCAGTTCCCTCTATATATCAGTTAGGGCCCGTCCCTGATGTTGACTTTGTCCGTGACTGGAGCCTTCAACATAAAAGAAAAAAAAAAGTGTCGATGGATCAGCCTCCCTCCTTTTCTTCATCAACAGCGTTGTTTCTCAAAGTTCTCTCCTGTCTCATACACGTTTTCTCCTTTTTATCACCAACACTGCATTCCCCCACGTCCTCCAATTCTGCGCCTCTTTCCCTCATTCGGTCTGCATCATGTCTCGACTCGACTTCCTCAATAAACTCAGACTTGGACAGGATATCTCAGTGGAGTTGCACAAATCTTGTCAAGTTTAATGCCTTTAAGACCCAGTTTCTACCCATCTCTCTATCGAAAATTCCTCATAACTTTCTCCCTCCTTTAACGGTTTTGTAATTTCACCTCTTAACATATTTGGTGTTACTGAAACATCCACTGTATCTTGGAAGCCCCACATTACGGAAATGATTAAGTTTGCCTCTAAGAAACTGGGGGTCCTTGTTTAGATGTCGAAATTTCATTTCCTCCAAACAGTTGCCCCGTTTGTATAAAGGAGTGATTCATCCTTGTATTGAATATTCTCTTATATCAGGAGTGGTTCTAGCTCTGCATACTTACTTGTCAAAGCTGAATCGAAAGCGGGCTGACTTACACACTCACCCAGGCTAACTTTAAAACTTGACCCGCAGTGTTGGTTCACTTTCCTTCATCTAAAGGTATTGCTTTGGTTTTTGCTCCCGAGAGCTGGCTGCTTGTGTGCCCCCACCACTAGCTAGACCACGGAATACTCGGCTAGCTGCTGCGTCACATGATTATTGTGTGGCCATCGGTAACTCAAGGGTGTGCTGTTTTGGTAACTGCTTCTTTCCTTACACGTCAAAGCTTTGGCACTCTCTACCTTCTCATGTCTTTCCCAATAACTATGACCTGGCTTTTTTCAAGAGACGTGTTTTTCACTTTCTTAAAAATTTGTAAATACTTTCCCTGTCTGTTTTTCCCCCTTTCTCAATTCTTTCTATATTTCAACTAGGGCCTGGCCTTGATGTGGACTTTTGTCCGTGACAAAAAAAAAGGATGTTGCCCTATATATTACATATATTTCTCATACTTTCTCCTTTTACACACACTCATATACTGAGCCACTATCCTTTACAGTTCTTGTTTGGAATCTGCCAACAGTACTGTGTCATTTGCAAACAGAAAGTGATCCACCCTTCACGCTCTCTCAGCTGCATCATACTGCAGACCTAATGTTTGATCCAAGATCCTCACTTCTGATTTCCTAGCCACAATGTCCATAAACAAATTAAACAGCCATGGTGGCACCACACACCCTTAATGTAAACAGCAAACAAAAATTTAAGAGGTTGTATGATAGTACAAATATGATAGTACAAAAGGGAAGACTGGGTAGGCTGTCTACATCAGGACTGCGAGAATACATTTGACTCTGCCACATGGGATTTTGATCAAGATGCTGGATCACCAGGCAGGAATAAGGTCCAAACTCCTCCAACAGATAGATTATCTCAGTGGCAGGGAACAAAGGATGCATGTTAGAGGAGCCTTTAACAAATGGTTTGAGGTGACCTCAGCAAAGGTAAAGGAATGAGGAAGGGACGAAGCAAAAGATGGCCTCAATATGATTATTACGAAGCAGGCATTAAGATTCAGGATTCTGTGTGTGGGAAGGACTTCGGAGTTGACATCATCCCTAACCTGTCCCACATTAGGAATTAAGGAGGCAAAGTATGTTCTGGCAAATATCAAAGGAGATTTCCAGTATATGGACAAGGAAGCATTCAGCAAGCTATTCATATCCTACATAAGGGCAAAACTAGAATATGCTTCTCAGGTTTGCCCACTACACTTAAAGAATCACAAAGAGCTCACAGAGAAGATCTCGGAGAGGGCAACAAAGGTGGTACTAAACTTGAGAAAGCTAAGTTACAGGAAAAGATTGTAGGCTTTAAATCTACACACTTGGAAAAAAGAAGAGTGAGGGGTAACTTGATCACAATGTTTTAGTTTTTAAAAGTGATCGGTGTTATGGACAGTAAACACTTCTTCAAGAGATGTAAGGAGAGAGCAGTCAAAGTACATAGCATGAAATTAAAAGTAAGAAACTTCTTGATAAGGATATAAAAAGATACTTTGATAGCATAAAGATGATGATAAATGAAAGGGAATATCTTAAGACTTGGTTAATGCAGACAGCATACATAGATTTAAGAGACTGTATGGTAGAGAATATTCTAGAGATGGGACCCCACATGTGTAAAGATAGTAAAGGTTGTACCTCTCTAATCCAAAGCTCTGGGGTCCAGCAACTCCCATGCTTTGACACGTTTTGAATCTGCCACCATTAATTTATGGATCTGGCACCAGGATGGCGCTGTTAGCAAGTTAGCAGCGTTAAGGTGCCAAAATCTGTTTACATTGCAACCGAGCTAATTAACAGCCCTATCAATTTCTGATATTTAGCAGTATTTTAGCCCTTCAGGATGTCATCCAAGAAACCAAGAGGTGCAGAAGATGGAGCTTGTTTTATTAAGCATAAGCATAAATCATTATCGATACCTGAAAAAGTGGTGTTACTGAGAAAATTAGATAAAGGAACTTCTGTAAAGGGAGTTCTCTAAGGGGTCAATTTTTGTTTTCCGGCATTTTCTGAGGCCTGATAGTGGTCAGGTCCCAAGGTTGCTGAATTACAGAGGTTCAACCTGTATAAGGGTGTGATAACTGGAAAAGAATGACAAGACATAGTTAATGCAGACAGCATACATAAATTTAAGAGGCTGTATGATAGAGAATAATCTAGAGTGGGGCCCCACAAGTGTAAAGGTCCCTCCCTGTGTATACAAATAGGTAATTACACCTTGCCAATTATACCAACAGACTTATACATCGAAAATTCAAGCATTCACTTTTGTTCCCTTTAAAGGACACTATACATCTCTCTCTCCACCCATACTCAGTCACTCCACCTGGCATTATACTTATGATGTATAGCCTGAATTACCAGTCAATAATACCATCTCCCACTTTATGGAGAAATTAAATTTCAGTTCCATCTATTCTTGATGATTTACTCATTTTGCCATGCATAAGGCCTCTACAATCTCCTCTCCTTTTAAATGCCATGACTCTTATTCTGAATCCCACCTCATCCTAGCAGTAAAACATATACCTTCCTTTCATCAAACACTTTCAGGAGCCCTTTAAAATACTCATGTCTTCTGCTTTTGACATCTTTTTTTGTTACCACCTTTCCATCCACTCTTCCCACTTTAGCCCCAGTCTGCCCTATTATTCTCCTCTTTCTGTTCACCTTTTTTGAGTTTGTTTTCTCATTCTTTCTGAATTTTTTGCCTCCCTATCATGTAACACATTCAGGATTCTTCTAAATTATTCATTCCACGCATTATTCACATCTCTTTCTGTTACCACTTCCCCATCCTCTTTCCTTACTCTCATCGCATTCATTGTCTTTTCATACTGTTCACCTCCTAAAACATTTTCTTGTTCTATCTTAAATTCATAGAAGGAAGACATTCCTCCCATCTGTTATTAGCCCTCTTTTTCAGCTCTTGTATCTTTTGCTTGACCACCCATCATGTTCTCTTGAACTCTTCCCAGAAAGTTGCATTCCTTCCCTGCAGAATCATCTATACACTTTTCTTTACTCTCACAAGTAATATAACTTCTCATTCCACCGCTCACTGCCCTTTTTCCTAAGTCCATGTTCCACCTTATGCATTTCTCATACTTAAGCACTGTTTTCCTGAATACTCCATTCTTTTTTTTTCACTCCCCCAGTTTCATTTACTTTCACTCTTTACCATTCTTCACTCAGTCTTACTTTGTATCTCAGGACAATGGCCACCTCCCCAAGTTTGCTTACTGTCACCCCTCTTTCATTTCCTGTTTTCCAAACCTCATCACCAACTCCCACACTTGCCTCCACCAGGAAATGATTATAAATTCCACCTACCACCCTACTCAGCACATTTACATTGAGCAACCCTTGTGAATTAGCGCATAATCCTTTACTCCCTCTGAACCTCAACTCCGCTCACCCATGCATGCTTATGAAAGTTTATTTTGAACCATGTATTCCTGATCACCATTCTACATTCAGAAAACAACTCAAGATTTACCCTTTTTCATAAGAAAATTACACCAGGATCACTTTGTCCCCTAATTATACTTTGAAATTGCCACATCATCTATCTTTGCATTCAGATCCCCATTATGATTTGATCACACCAGAAATGTCATACACTTATTCAGCTCCTCCCAAAATGCATTTCTTTCTTCTTTTCTCTCACTACTAGGAGCATACGCTATAACAATTATTCACCTCTCATAGCCTATTTTCATTCTATCCCACTTTAACCTTGAACTCAGTTCCTTGTACTCTTTAACCTTTAGATAAGACAATTGCAGTGGCTCACTGCATTTGTTCTCTTCACAATACTATCCACTCACTCTCTTACACAGTGGGTCTCCTTAAAAAGAGAAAAGTAAAAGGAAGAAAAGACATTGATTCACTGAAGTTGGCAACACCCCTTCATTCATTTTGAACCTAAGAAGCTGCCACTTCCCTGCAACAAGGACAAATGCATCATGGTCCCAAGAATTGGTTTACTTCAAGTATTAGAGGGATAGTGGATGAGAAACAAGGGCAAACCCAACTAAGCCAGCAATTACTGTTATACAGCTGTGTTCATTATTGTCAGTTTTCTGATAGTGATGTGTAACTTAGTTACAGAACAGATGCATACTGGAGAAACTGTCGCCCAATTTCTATTCTCATATGTATATTTTATTTCCTCAGCGTACAAACGAGTGGCCTCTCCACATTTATTTTAGGCTGTCCATTTCACCACACAGTGCATGTTTTTTGTTGATTGCACTGTACAATGAAGAAAAGAAGTTTAGATGAAGAGACTTCTTTCTGTATCATGATATTATGTGTGAAACAAATATTATAAATCCCATTCACTTTGATCTTATGTAATTAGCCAAAACTGTATTTG
This sequence comes from Panulirus guttatus, assembly GCA_032361385.1. Classification (NCBI taxonomy): domain Eukaryota; kingdom Metazoa; phylum Arthropoda; class Malacostraca; order Decapoda; family Palinuridae; genus Panulirus; species Panulirus guttatus. Next base: position 9,001 of record JAUUDW010222673.1, on the reverse strand, counting down.
GGATGACAAGCTGAATGTGCACAAAGATAATGTTGCCAGAGGTTACTATTCATATGTGTCTGGTGATTGTTTAACACAATGGCCTCAGACTGCTTCAGGTAACCTCTTTGCAGGTTTCTGTCTGCGTTATTTTTTGCTAATAATCCTCACTCTGGCAAGTTGTGGTACTCATCTATTTTGACTGTTGATTATGTTTCATAAAGAAGTCTTTCATCTTTAAAACAACTATCTTACCTCTGCTCTTAACTCTTTCCACAGGTGCAGTGTGAGAAGTGGCGACGTGGCGACCTCCGCATCTTAGCCACTTCTGTTACTACACCATTTGCTCTAATCCTGGATGGTGTTATGGCTATCACAGATGACCTTGACCTCCTGCGGCTGCTCTCTGTAGGCATTGGACTCCAGTCTTTGGGTGTAGGTGTTATAGGTGGTGCTGAGCGTGGACGAGATGGATCATGGGATTACACATGCACACGTGTAACACTCAGAAACTCACGTCTCACTCTCAGGGATGGATATGAATTTTCCCGTGCTGCCTGTCTCTTCTGTGATGTCACTTCATCATCTTTCCTTGCAGCAACCAAGGTCATTCTTAATGTGCCCTATGATCTTAGTTTGCCTCATAGATCACAGGCCATAGACTGGAGTTTGAGGCTACAGAGGCAAGGGTACCTGACAATGACATGCCCTGATGTGATGTTCAGCGTGCTAAAAAGCCTTAAGCCCAAAGAGCAGCATCGGGAGATAGATAGAAGCTGTGTAACAAAGGAGGACAGGAAACAGGCAAGGGCACAACTATGGGCTGTCAAGAGGCAGTACAGAAAATTAGCTCAGAAATGGGAGCTCAACTTTGTCACTTTTAACAATGGTACAAGCTTTGAGTACAACTGCCGAGAGATTCATTATGACTGTAGTGCTTATTATAAAGTAAGGTATTACATCCTGCCACCATGCTGTTTAAAAATTAAGAATAAAATGTTTAACACTGTTGATATAATTGCAAAGGAGAACCGGGTCCCATATGAAATTAGCTCGGGTACTCTTTTAGGTGCTTTGAAATTCAAAGATGGTCTTCCTTGGGACTTTGATGATGATGCATATTATCGAAATTCTGACGTTGAAATATTTATAAGAAATAAATATAGAATGAAAAGACTTGGCCTTTCACCATATTTTAGTGATCAAGTTAGTAAAGCAAACAGATCTGTTACAAGCAAATATATCTATGCAACTAGTCAGGGAGGTTTTGCATTAGACTTATGGGGCAAAAAGACAATGCCATCTGTTGGGACACTGGAAGCTCTAGAGAAATACCCAGATAATCTGGTGTGTTTTCAACATGGCCATGTCCCAACACCCATAAGACTTGCAAAACAAGTCCAAAAGAATAAGATGCTGAACAAGACTATGAAAGTGTTATCCCCTTCTTGCTACCTCAGCTCACTTATTCGTGTGGGTTCAAACTGGCTTCCTGGTCCCTGGAACCCTGGCAAGAAGGCATTGGGTCATTATGGTGATAATTTGTTCCGTCATGAGGCTCACTGGCGGTGGAACAGTATAGAAGACCCAGGTTGGAGACCTTGTCCCCGCCCAGGCCATCATGCCTGCCTTGACACTCATCCCCTGGATGGCTCTTTGCCTTTTCTGTAAGCAGTTATTACCCAGACATAAGGTTTATGACCAGTATATCATTGGCAGAATAACTTCACACTCATCTATGAAATTATCTGGACCAGACTGCCAGAACTGCTGTCACCCAAGGTCCTCAAAATTAATGGTAAAAGTATTCAGAGGCTGTGGAACCAAACTCGCTATATTAAAACAAGTCCTTGATACTTCAGTTTTCATTGTTGAAGAGAGACATATGATATAAATCAAAATTTCAAAGTTAACTGAAAACATGCCTTTCCTTCTTGATTGTTCTTAAATTAAAGTGCCCAGGTATCCCTTGCATCATTATTATCTGAGTAGTGGACATATGAAAGGGAAGAGAATTCACTCTAAAAATACTTAACTTAGAAATACATAACTTTGCTCATGAATGAACCACCAGTTAAATAGTTCACATAAATGTACGTGCTACCTGGAATATGGTTCCATGTTCTTCATATGCTCTGTGACCTAGAGCACAAGAAGACTTGAACTGAAATAGCTTAAGAGGGAGAATTTCCATATGCTGTGAGTGTTTTTTAAAGACCAGTTTACTTTTTCATAGTAAATTTTCCTTCATGAAAGCTAATATTAACACACTTTCAGGTTCCATGAAGGGAAATGAATCTAAAATAAGAAAAATGGTTCATACTGCCATGGAAAGAAGAGTGACAGGGACTTGTTTTTGCACTTTAATGAATTTAGGTATATGATATAAATCATTCTTACTTCATCTGAATTTTTGGATGGTCCATTTACAATGGGAACCCCAAATTTTCAACAGAACATGTAACTGTTTACTCAAATACAGTCTCATGGCTAGTCATAAGCTGGCAAGAGGTAGCACCACATCTGTTCTATTGCCAGTGATGCCCTCTACCTTGCATAACTAATGATCCAAGACCCCATTTAGAATGACAAGAAACATATGAAGGTGATATAAGTCATAATGACTGAGGCAAGAAGTCTCTCATCTAAATGATTTTCATTGCTTGACTCAGAATTGATCTTCCATGGTTTACACTTGAACCTTTGTATACTAGTGTATTATTACCATTATTAAACACCAACCACCAGAAACAGCCACATGAAGCTGCACTCCCCAGACACATAAATGAATTGCATTTTCCCATTTATGCCCTAGGCATCGCCCATCCCTAAAAGAATGCAGACACCATTTACTTTTAAGACCACCCATCCCAACATCACTACAAACACCATTTGTGTTCTAGACATCACCCATCCCCGCAGCACTACAAACACCATTTACGATCTAGACATCACCCATCCCTACAGCAGTTCAAACACCATTTATGCTCTAGACATCATCCATCCATACAACAGTAAAAATACCATTTATGCTGTAGACATCATCCATACCAACAACAAAACAGACTCCATTTATGCTCTAGACATCACCCATCCTTGTAACAATACAAACACCATTTATACTCTAACATCACCTAACCCTGCAACAGTACAGGTAGAGCTTACGCTCAAGACATCACCCATAGCTACAAAAATAAAAACGCTGTTTACTCTTTAGACTGCGCTCATCCCTATAACAGTTCAAACACTATTTATACTCAAGACATCACCCAGCCATATAACAATATGAACATGGTCTATGCTCTGGACCTCACTGATCACTACAAAAATACAAATACCGTTTGTGCTCTAGACATCACTCATCTCTACAACAATACAAACACTGTTTATGCCCTAGACATCACCAGTTTCTGCAACAAATCAAACACCATTTATGCTCTAGACATCACCCATCCCTACAACAATACAAACTCCATTTATGCTGTAGACATCACCCATCCTTACGCCAAAACAAACACCATTTACGCTTTAGATGTTGCCTGTCTACAGTGATACAAACACCATTTACACTCAAGACATCACCCATCCCTACAACAATACAAAAACTAGACATGCAAACATGATGAACAGCATGGTGGTGGAAACACAACAGTTTATGATACCAAGAGACAACATAAAAAGATTTTGAAATTTTGTGGTGACAGTGGAATAAACAGGGGCATGATCAAGTGTAAATCACTGCATAGGGCAAGACTAGCAGACCTTGACAAAGTGGAGTATGAGTTATTCAAGTAGTGCAGAAGTGAAGGGGTGGCTGTTTTGTGTGAAAACACTAAACAGTTTCACTGCTCAAAAGGATGAGATTTCTAGGAATCCACACCCTGCTTGGTCCCAGGATGTTCAAGATTTTAAGCTTTAACTGTGTAACAGATTAAGAATATAGACTTGCAGTAATACAGTTTTGATAAACATGCACACTGGACTGAAGGAGTGGAAATACTGACTGGTAGGAAGTCCTAGGATCCGATTCAGCAAAGCTGACGACAGCATGCAAATCTAATTTGTACGGAAAACTATCTTTGGAATATACAATTTTAACACCATACATCTACTGCACAGGCCAGGCTGAAGACAGCATGGAAATCTAATTTCTAAAGAAAACTATTTTTGAAATATACCATCTTAGTACCATATATCTACTGCACAGGCCAAGGTGGTGCAAGGGGCACAGAAATGCAATAAGGCAATGAAAAATACTGTAAAAATAAAAAATGCTGAAATATTGATACATTAATATGTCTGGTTAAAGAGATCAAGAATAACAACTGATGACACATGTTTGACTCAATAACCATCATAATCAAGATTATGGGCACTCTTAGTAAAACGGATGTTCAAAATTCTGGATACCTTGCCTCTGGATACCCTGTTGGTTGATATCTTGTCCACAAATGATTTAGGTTTGTTTGACAAATTCCTGAATGTTCTAAATTGTGGTTCCTCTGTCCTTGCAAAATTTAGGTGAGTGGAATCATGTCTTATGATAGTCCAGCATCAGATTATTTAATTCTTGAAAAATCTAGTTTTTGGTTATCTTGTTATTATAAATCTGCTATTGTAGCTACTATAGTGGTCATTCTTTCCTCAAATTATGTGAGTTATAGTTATCAGGTCTTTGGTTCATCTAATTTCTAGTTATCTTGTCTTTGGATTATCTGATATTTAAGTTTTCCAAAAATAATCTAGCTTGTAATTGCTTTGTCCTTGGATAAGTTGTGTCTGTCATGTCCATTGATGCTGCAGTTTTTAGATGCATTACTGTGTGGATGGTCTTGGTTATGGTTTTATTCTACAATAATCTGTGTTTTTACTTCCTTGTCCTAAGAATATTTGGACTAAAGACATTATTCATAGATGATCTAGGTTCTGGTTTATTCAGGATCAGGTATTCCACATATTCATTAAAACCATCTTGAATATAGAAAAACTGGCATATGTAATAGTGACTATTAATGTCATGTTTAGTAATGTAAATTATATATACTGAACTTATTCATCCGGCAGTTCTTATACTTATAAAATATATTTAACCCCATAGATTAACTGCTGTTATATACCATAGTATACACACTATAACTTCTATCTTATCCTGTGTGGATTGGTAGATGTTAAGGACCAATCATACTGGTACTAGATTGTAAGGACTTTCTACTCCACTAAGTTTGCAGGTTTGCTTGCCAAATTACTGTGGATGATTACATCACAAGCAATGATAGCAAGAGCCAATCAACATGCTTCAAAGAACTGAAGGTGAAGTGATGCATCATAAGTTTCTAATAGTTTAGTCCTGTGCCAGTTGTAGTTATGAGAGTATTCTTTTATTCTTCAATATTGTTCCAAGAATAATCAACACTTATGATATTATGACATAATTATCTAATAATTCAATAACTTATGTATTGTAGGCTTCAAGTAAAACTTCCAGTATTAACAGAAAGCTGATCGAATACTGGCAAATGTTGAAATTATTGTAAATAATGTCAATTAAAAACCCTTGTTTGTCTAAGAGTCATATCTTTGTAAAAGACTGTGAAAATGTGACAAACAGAAATGTCTGGGAGATCAAAATGTACTTTTCTGTGAATCTTCAATGATAACCACACTGGAATGTAAATTCCAGGCTGCTGAAATGTAAAAGATAAGATTATATACACCAGTAATGTGTCATTATCTAAAATTATTTCATTCATTAGTATTTCTATTACACTTTTATCTAGTAATTTACTAGTAGACATGATCCACTATTGACCCCCATACCAGAATGTACTTTTTCCTAGGCCATGTATAACACTGCTGATAATGATGATTGTAGTGGATACATAAAGATATAATTATATGTGGCTGAGATGTGAGGTCATACTGTGTTCATACAAAATGACACAAGTTGGTATGCACACTAATCAAACTTGTTTGTTTACAAAACTTAGAAATATTTATATATTATACTTATTTCATTTGTTTCTTTTAATTCAAATAATCCTTTAACGGGATAACACAGGTGATGTACAGTCAGCAAAAGGAATATTACATTTACCATGCTTCACATCTTGAAACTCAGGATGAAGTGTTTTGATATATTCTTCTAGAGAAGTCATGTCTTAGGTTAGTGGGATGGCAAGAGTAAAGCAGGGGTTGGCACTTCTACTGGAGGAAGAGTTGTGGGAATGTGTTAACAAGTGTAAGGAAGTGAGTTCCAGACTTAAGATTGTGAATATATTAGGGGATTACAAGAGGTGGGTGACTTTCAATGCTTATGTACCAGAGAGTGAGGAAGAGGGGCAAGTCTTTGGGAGGAGCTGGGTGGTGCAACAGCAGTTATAATACAAGGGATTAAGTATCAGTGGTGGTAGGTTTGACTGCAAGATCGGGTGATATGGCAGGTGACAGTATAACTTAGGGGCACAGGTTACCCAGTGCAAATTCATTCATGATTACCCCAGGACCTCTTTGTGAAAGGGTCCTGGTGTTACACCAGGATCTTCTCAGGGGCTCCTGGGGTCAAGGCTATGCTACACTCAGTACTAGCAGGGACATATGGACCCCTTTGAAGTAAGTCCTTTGACAAGACTCCACTTTGTTTCATCAATGATGATACAATCTTATGAATGGTGACTCACTTGCAGTGTAACCTCGTGCAGGTGCTGTCCAGTAATGTCTCTAGTGTAAATGAAAAGATTAACAGCTTGTGAGGTTGTCTTGAAAAATAGACTGATGATTGGGAATAACTGGTACAAAAAAGATGCATACATAAGTATATGTGGATCAGAGAGGTGAGAGGCAAGTGGGCATTATTGAATTATGTACTCATTGATAGGCATGAACAGGAGACTGTTGCATGTGAATGTGCTGATAGGGATAGCTGGTGAGATGTATGATGACTTCATACTGGTGATGAGTATGAAAGTTTGTAGTGGCTTTATGAACAGAAGAAATTATATGGGTGAAAAGAGGATGGTGAAAGTGAGTGAGCTTGGAAAGAGGTTTATGTGCAGAGCTACCAAGATATATTAAGTGAGGAGTGGCATAGGGTAAGAGTAAATGAAACTAGGGCAGTGAGTGAAAAATGGAAGGCATTCAAGGGAAGCACTGCTTACACCTTTGGGTAAAGCATATGGTATGTGGAAGATGGGTTGTGGGGATTTAAGAAAGGGTAGAGAGGTAGGATGAGTAAGTTGTGGAGTGTTGAGGAGGTTAAGTTGTAAGTGAAAGAGAAAAGAGAGGTGTATGGGTGTTACCTACTGGGATGGAGTTTGAGTGATTGGGAGATGTACAAGAGAAGGTAATAGGAGGTCAGAAGGTTAGGGCAGGGACTGAAAAAAAGGGTAAATGAGAGATGGGTTAAGGATGTATAGGCAAATTTCAAGTAAAGCAAGAAAATGTTTGAGTAGGTGGAAACATATGAGAAGAACAAGAGAATGAATGGGGGAATCAGTGAGTGGAGCAGATTGGGAAGATGTAACAGGAAAAGAAAAGGTAATAGATGTTGTGAGTATTTTGAAAGACTTTTGAATATGTTATGATAGGGTGGCAGATGTGGGGTTTTTGGAACATGGAGGTATGAAGGTGAAACAAGAAAAGGTGGTGAATACCTTGCTTAAGATGAAGTGTGGCAAAGCAACCAGGGTGAATGGGATTACAGTTGAATTTCTTAAGAAAGGGGGTGACAGTGTTGTTGATTGATTAATCAGGATTTTCTGTATATGTATGGCTTAAGGCGAAGTGCCTGAGAACTGGTAGAATGCCTGTATAGTGCTATTATATAAAGGTAGGGGACACAAAATTGAACATTTGAATGACAGAGGTATAATTAACTTTAGTATACTTGTTAAGGTTTATGGGAGAGTGATAACTGAGAGGGCAGTGGCATGTACAGAGCATCAAACTGGGGAGGAGAGATGTAGCCTTAGTTGTGATAGAGGATGTGTGGATAAGGTGTTTGCTTTGAAGAATTTGTGTGGGAAGTATTCAGAGAGAGAGAGAGAGAGAGGGAATTGTGTTAGGCATTTATTGATTTAGAGAAAGTGTATGTTAGTGTTGACAGAAATGCCTTATGCAATGTGCTATGAGTATATAGTGTTGTAGGAAAGCTATCAAAAGCAGTGATTTTTTATTGTGAGTAAGGACTATGAATATATGGAAGTACGGAGGGAAGAGAGTGAGGGATTTCAGGTGAAGGTGGGTCTGCATCAAGGATGTGTGATGTCACTATGGCTATTTAATCTTTTTATTATTGGTATGGTGATGTGGGTCTGCAGAATGCTGGTGGTTGGGAAGGAATAGGAATGTGAGTCTGTTGTTGTTTGCAGATGACGCTGCTCTGATGGCATACTCAGATGAGAAACTGCTATAACTGATGTGTGAAGAGTGTATGAAAGGAGGAACTTGAGAGTTAAAGTAAATAAGAATTAAGATGATGAAGTTAACAGGGAGGAGAGACAGGTTGGTTTGAATATGAGTCTGAATGAAGACAACCTGGAAAAAGTAGAATCTTATAGATACATGGTAGTGGATGGTGAAGTTAACAGGGAGAAGAGACAGGTTGGTTTGAATTTGAGTTTGAATGGAGAGAACCTGGAGAAAGTAAAGTATTCTAGATAAATGGGAGTGGACATGCCAGTGGGCAGAAATTTGGATGCTGAAATGAACTATAAGGTGGGTGAAGAGGCAAATGTCCTTGATGCATTGAGAAGTGTGTGGAAAGAGAGATCTGTGAGGGCAGATTAGGCCATTTTTTGTATGTTCCTGTTACCTCTTTATGCAGGAAACAGCAAACTTATATGAAAAATATAATATTTTGTGGAAAAATATGGAATATATGATTAAAGTGAAATGAAATTTAAAACAATGAAAGAATATTTTGAAAATATGGCAGAGTTCTAAAATAACTTTTCAAAACAGAAAAAAACTGTGATAATATTTTAACAGAATCAATGTATTTCATTCACTTTTCGTGTGAGGTCTC
>JAUUDW010222672.1:9671-22048 GCA_032361385.1 Panulirus guttatus | reverse complement strand
TGACCTGGACCCCATTCGTACCTTTCGCCTCAGTCTGATAACGATGAGTCTGGCCACATATTGTATAACAGATTGTCGTTATGTAAATTCATTTAAGTAGAAATAGAATTTAGGAATTATAATTATAAACAGATATATTAATTCAAATTGATTTCTATACAGCAACAAAAAATATACAAGCATATATACAGAATTATAGAAAAACCAATGGGAGCACACTGACATACGCTCGTATTTTCATACGTAAGCAATACGTGATACATGGAGATCTAAATTCAATTAACTTCATAAAAAGAAAATAAAACATACATATGGCTTCATCTAGTACTGTTCTCTTACATAATATTTTCTTTTACATACTTTCTTGGTTGTCCCATGCGTTTTTTTCTTGTTTATTGTTTTTTGCCGGTAGAGTGACGAATTTCCTGTGAACTCCAACCTATGCTTTTGACGGCAGCACAAAAGAGGACGCAGAATGTTTAGAAGGTCCAAGGAACGACAGTTATTATAGAAGTATTTCTAAAGTTAAAATCTGAGGAACTTGTTAATAAGCATTGGGTCGTATTAGATAAGATGTTCAAGAATTTTCACGGTGCGAAAATAGCTGACAAAAATTAAACAACAGTGACAGGATTTTGTATCAGGGTATATAACAAGTGAACTATTTATATCAACAAAAGTTGCAACACTTTTCAAGCAACCGTGATAGAATGTTTTTATAGATGAAATGCTTACATATACATTGTATTCTTCAGAGTTCAGAGGGAGCTATCTCTGGGCTCACTACTTTACAACCAATCAGTTTTAAACTTTACATATTTTTTTCTTGACACGCGTCAAATCATGAACATTTTTTCTTTGTGTTCTTAATCTGCCACCAAGCACATTAAGATTTCTAATTCGTTTAACTACTCGCTATATTTCGGATGTTCCCTCTGATATGGATCTGATCTCCTTCATACTTATCAACCTTCATTTGTTTGAATGTTACCATACGACCCGATAGTATAAAGTTTGTTTCTTAAATACTCACTAAAAGTTTTTATTTTATAATCTACGTCTGTCGTTGTGACAATTCTCCATGTCTTACCACATATTACTTGAGTAGACAGTACTCCATCATGATTGTGCTCCTTAGATTCATGTTTCTAATTTATGATATCACCCAGATCTTTCGCGTCGTGTGTGTCTTTCCCTACCCATATACCCACATACGTAAAAGCATATTGCAAGAGGTCACAGTGGTGTGCGTGATATAGTACGCTGTTGTCCAAACTGGGGTACGTGTACCCATGGGGGTACGCATCATTGTTGAAAGGGGTACGTGAGGTGATAATGATAGATTTCTTTTTCTTCAAACTGTATCACATACAGGTCACAAAGCATTTTGGATCAGTAACTTCACTGACCATGTGTATATGTGCATGGGTGACTGTTTAAGAATGTAGAATAATTGAATAACCACAACACTTACACAGTTTCCAGCTTATGTGAATGACAAGAGAACAGAGCAGGAATTAAAATGAACGAGAAAGAAACTAAGGGGAGAAGGGAGTAGGGGGAAAGGAGAGGAAACGGGCCAGTACACGTGCAGGAACAGTGATGAAATCCTTGCTCGATCACGCTTGCTCAGTCTCGTCTTGGGAGTGAAAGTGTAAGCATCTCTTTTTTAAATTCACATGTAATAAACTTACAGGCACCCTTATTTCTTTAACAGAAAGAAAATAGATAGATGGTTAAAATGTGGTAGCTGTAGCAGCCGCAGCAGCAATGCTAGTGAAGGAAATCAAGCAGCTGTGAAGAAAAAGAAAACAAACCTACCTAAATATCGTCAATATAAGGAAGATTATGTGCTTTTTGGATTTACATCTACGAATTCTGATCCTCCGGAAGCTTTGTGCTTCTGTTGTGGGGAGAGGTTGGTCAACAGTAGTATGAAACCAGCTCTCCTCCAAGGTCACCTTAACATAAGACTTCAGCGTCATGTTGGTAAACCAGCGGAGTCTTTAAAAAGAAAACTTTCTGATTTCAAGCGTTCCCACAACATCAGGCATAGTTCTGGAAGCATCCTTAGCTGTATCTTTACTAGTTGTTAAAGCTAAAAAGCTATTTAATATAGTTGAAGAACTGATGTTGCCAACTGCAGTTGTGATGGCTGAAAAAATGCTAGATAAAAAGGCAGTTGACTAAGTAAAGGTTGTTCCTTTGTCACATCAAACAGTTTCTGGGAGCGTAAATGAAATGAGTACAGATATTATTGATTAGGTTGTAAATTAGCTGAAAACAAGTCAAATTTTTTCACGTCAACTTGAATCGACTGACTTCAATGAACAAGCTCAACTTGTCTCGTTTGTAAGATACAATGATGGAGATGGTATAGATGAACATGTACTTTTTTACAAAAGACAAAAAATGAAAGATCACGCAACTGGGGAAGCCATTTTCAATGTAATCAATCACTTCTCTAAAAAACGGCTTAGTTGGAAATTTTGTATTAGCGTATGTACAAACGCTGCTGCATCCATGACCGGGAAAGTGAAGGTACTCGTTGCATGGATTAAAAAGGAAAATCCTGATGTGGAGCGGATTCATTGCATAATTCATAGCGAATCATTAGCATCCAAAAAATGAGTTCAGAGTTGCATGGGATATTAAATGATAGCGTCAAAGTAATTAACTTTATAAAGTCAAGGCTACTTAAAGTCGCCTCCTTCACAGACTGTGAGAAAGCATAAAGTCTGTGCACACAGAGCTATTACTGCACAAAGAGGTGCCCTGGCTGTCGAGAGGAAGGGTACTCGCCAGGTTGTTTGAGTTGCGAGATGCGGTAGGCTCCTTTTTATCAGAAGACTGATCTCCTTTTGCCACATTTTTTGAAAACAATACTTGGCTTCCACAAATGACATATCTTGCAAACATATTTAGCAAACTGAAAAACTAAATTTTCCTATGCTGGGAAATGATACAAATACTCTCAACTTCTATGATAAAGTTGGTAGTTTAAAATAAAAGAAATAGAGTTGTGGAAGGAGATATGCTCAAGGTGAGATTTTACCTGTTTTCCTCTGTCAAACTCTAATATTTTTTTTCAGTAACAATGATGAGAGAAAGACTGTGAATCCAGTTATTGTGGAACATTTGACCAATCTTATATGTGCTTTTAAATCTTACTTTCCTGACATATATGAGAGATCTGTACAGCTGGACTGAGTTAGAAATCCATTCCTCCTCTTTGAAAATGATATGAAGAAACTTCCTGTTTGCCTTTAGGAAGCACTGTTAGAAGTGTACTCAGACCGTGGCCTTATACTAATATTTGAAAGCTCAGTCCTCAAAAAGTTTTGTAGCTGTGTAAAGAAGGAACATCCTGACCTAAGAAAGAAGGCTTTGGAAAACCTTCTACCGTTTGTGACTACCTTCCTTTGTAAAGCATCTTTCTCTGCAATGAGCGTTATCAATTCAAAACAGAGAAACAACCTGAATGTAAACCTGGAACAAAGCCTGATTACAGCAGTAGCCTCTCTACCGCCCATAATGGCAAAAATTATTAGTGAACTTCAACCCCACATTTCACATTAAGTTGTAAGTATTTTCAAGCAATTTTTTCCTTTAGTATACTGAATAACTAGGTAATGTGCAGCAATTAATTTAGGCGAACATTTGATATAATTTGCATTGACCTTGCAAATATTGAGTTCAATCAGTCATGGGGTGCTAAATGGTAGAAGGTAACAAGGGATACAACAGGCAGAAACGTTTGGACAACACTGATCAAGCATATGCATAAAAGCACAGGAAAATTAAACACGGTATATTCCCAAGTGCACTTTCGTTTAATGATCACATCGTCAGGGAAGATACAAGAATGAGATAGAAGACGCAGAACAGTCAGTTGATATACAAAGAAGAGGCGACCAGCCCTGAAGGGAGGATGAACTGGTGGATTAGTTGTGAGTAGACTGCTCCGTCCAGCATTCGAACCCTGGTGGGCCCGTTCATGATTCATAGGCAGCGTTGCTAAACACTACACTGCGGGAGCTGTGTAGTGGTAGTGATTGTGTGGTGTGTGTGTGTGTGTGTGTGTGTTATCTATAACAATATTTCGCATGACTGATGGTTCTGTCTGGTACGTATATTGTCTAGCAGTTATGTCTGTATGCGACGACTGTTTTTGTGTTAGAGCTGTTAATGGTGGTTATGTTTCCGTGGTGTATCTTCTTTTATAACTGCCTTTGTGGTGGTTGTGTCTGTCTGTGCGTTGACCACGTCTGTAATATGGCTGTCTGTGGTGGCCATGTGTGTGTGTGGTGGCTATAGCTGTGTAGCAGCCTTGAGGTGGTGGTTGTGGCTGGACGCTAAATGTATGTAGTCCGTATATGTTTGCATTCGCTTGCCTTAGATTGCTTACATTGTGACTACAGAACCCTGACCGTTATCCACAGTTTCAAGCACACGACACCAGAACTGGATCCCAATTCTCAGTTGTTAGAGTAGGTTAGGTTAGGTTAGATTAGGTTAGGTTGAGCTAGGTTGATTAAGGTAAGGTTAGGGAAGGGTTGGTTAGGTAATTTAAGCTAGGTTATGCGAGGCTGGCCCAGGTTAGGAAAATTATATCAAGCTAAGTTAGGTTGTGGGCAGGTTAGGTTCTGTCAGACTAAAGTTAGTCGACGTGTTGTCAGAACCAGTATATCCTGACGGAGAGCGTCAGGAACAAGACGTCTGCTGCCGGGACGATGCAGGAGGAATCCTCCTACGGTCTCCTCCCCTGAGACAAGGGCACGGCAATGTGGGTGGGTTATTGAGGAGGTCCTGTAACAAGCTTAAAGGTGACGCCCGGCTTCCACCAGCCAGCCAGCCCGCCCACCCAGCTACCCTCACCACCACCACTACTACCACTACCACCATCACCCCCTCAACCCTCTACCACCTAACCACTACCGTCACAACTACTACTACCACCACCATCGTCACTACCACAACCACCATCACAGTCACCACCATTACGCCATTATTATAACCACAGCTTATATCACAACCACCACTACCACTGCCATTACCTCCACCACCATAATTGCCACCACCACTACCAAATCAACCATCTCCACAATTACTGCCACTACCGCCATAGCCACGACTCCCACCAGCTCCACCACCAAAAACAACATATTCACAACCTCCGGCTCCGTCAACAACACCATAGCCACCACCACCATCATCAATATCACTGCCATCATCGCTATCACCGCCACAACCTCCACCAACGCCACCCCTATTGCCACCATAGCTGTAATCACCATCACCACCTCCATAACAACCACCATTACCATAACCACCACAACTGTCATTACCACCACCCACACCAACATAACCGCCACCGTTACCACAGCCATTACTCCACCGCCACCAAAACCACCACGGCAACCATCACCACACCAACACCAACACCACGATCACTACCACCACTACCACCAGCACAACAACAACAACATTTACTGCCATCACCTCACCCAAGGGCCAGGGAAGCAGGGCCTACAGCCGGAGCGGGACGGGATATTCTGGGAGGAAGACTCAAATCCCAGAAGGAGATAAGAAACAATGGCAGTGTAGCCGAGAGGTTCGGACTCTGCTGGATCCTGTTGTGTGTTGCAGTTTTGGTGCTGCGTCCTAGCTGGTGGGGTGCACGATCCCAGCTGGTGTAGCGCAAAGCCTTAGCAGGTGTGCTGCAGGGTCCTAGCTGGATTGGCGCCAGGGCCTAGCTGGTGTGGTGCCGGGTCCTATCTGCTGTGGTGTAGGGCCTTGGTTGGTATGGTGCAGGGCCTTAGCTCGTGTGTTGAAGGGATCTAGCAAGTGTGGTGCTGGACCCTAACTGGTTTTCGACAGGGCCCCTAACTTATGTTTGATAGGACCTTTGTTAGTGTGGTGTATAGACCTACTAGTAGGTGGTGTGTTGCAGGGCCCCTGTTGCTGTTGGACAGGGTCCTGGTTTATGAGATGACGAACTCTAGCTGATGCTGGACAGGGTCCTACCTGATGAGGTGAAGGACTGTAGCCGGTGTTAGACAGAAACCTAGCTCGTGTGGTGCAGGACCTTAGCTGATGGAGTGCATAGCCCTAGCTGGTGTGGCGCAAGGCCATATCTGTGTTGCAGGATCACGCTGGTGTGGCACAGGACTTGAGCTAGTGTGGTGCAGGACCTTTGCTCATGCGGTGCTGGGTCCTAACTGGTGTGGTGCAGGAACATGTGTGGTGCAAAACCTTAGATGGTGTGATGCAAGACCCCTAGCTGGTGTGGTGAATAGCCCTACCTGATGTTGTGCAGGACCGTAGGTGGTGTAATGCAAAGCCTAGCTGGTGTGGTTCATGGGGTCTAAATGTTGTGGTCCTCTCCCTTGTGAGCTGAAGGGTCTTAATCACCGGCGTATTTGATCTACATCTGTTTTAAATAGATCTTTGTCTGCTGCGGCATGGAACCCTTGTTAGGACATAGCAATGCAGGGCCCTGTGTACTTTAATGTGGAGTTGTAGAGAGTCAATAGATATGATAGGCTTTTCATGGTTTGACAAAGTGACCCCATTCAAGCAACACAAGGCCCAGATTGATTGCACACAGAATCCCTTAGTAATGTGGTACAGAGCCAGGGAGACTCAGATAATAGTGTGGTCAGGGTAATGCCTTTAAGTATGTGGGTTTGGGTCTAGCTTTTGACCTGACTCTTTAAGGGTCAAGAGGGATCAGGTCAATACGCCAAAAGGTCGTACAGTCGTGCTCAAGGAGTGAAATGTGCCACAGCACAGATCCCTCATCAGTGGGGCACTATATTGTAGGTGGGAGATCTCGTCAGTGTGGTGCAGGGAACTTGTTATCATGGTAAAGGCCTCAGTGACCGTTTACTGAGACTCTACCAGTATAGCGTGTAGTCAACTTCAGTGGTTACATTTGCCACTGACCACTCCATTGATCTGTCCAGATTCCTTCGTAGTTTTAGGCAGTCTTCCTTCAGCTTGACTAAATATCCTTATTTCACGTAGTTAACAAACTGCTGGTGAGTTTTGTCTCCAGGTCGCTGACCTGATGAAAAGGATGGGTTCCAAGGCCAAACTTCGTGGTACCCTTTCGTCGCTTGAAACCAGTTCAGAGTCTCCCCATCTAATACCATCCGTTGTGTCCTGTGTAAGAGCCAGTCCACTATCCACGCTCAGTTACCATGAGTGTCAATTTCGCTCTTGTTTGGTACTTTTGTAAAAGGCTTTACAAAAGCCTCCAACGCGTGAGGGTATCTTAGGGTCCCAGTTATTATACATAGTACTAAAGAATTCAATTAGGTTCGTTAAAGATTATCTTTTATTCCTAACTCCATGGTAATGGTCGGTAACCAGTCTTCTTGGAATTTAACGATTTGTTCCTTATTATTTCTGACGCTTTTCTTAGAACCGAAATAAGGCCGATGGGACGGTAGTTCGAAGTTCATTTTCCATCTCTACTTCCTCTCTTTCAGTCCTTTCCATTTCTCCGTAATTTGCTGAATATTTTGGTGATCGAGAAATCCACTTGCTAAGTGACTTCTTTCAGTATCCTGCGGAAGATATCGTCTGAACCAGTTACCTTGTTATGATATAGTTCGCCAAGATTTTTGAGTACTTTGTGTCATTCAATATTTTCCTAAGTCTATTTGTTCATCATTAATTTCATTACCGTGTTTTACGTCGAATACTTGTGGTATATTGGACGAGCTTGCGATGGTAAAAGCTGAATAGAAATATTTGTTTAGAAGGGAAGCCATTACATTATTGTTGCTTTCTAAGATGCCACTTTCATTTCATGATGGGCTTATAATATCCTTTTTTCAATATATAAAGAATTCTTTAGGGTTTTTCTTCTCGGTGTGAGAAATTCTTTTTTCAAAGTCTCTCTTGCTGGTTCTCATTCTTTCCCTACAATCTCTTACGTACATTTCATGTTCCTGTTCGTTGCCACTTGAATTAGATACCTTATAAGCTTCTCTTTAACATTTGATTAGATCACTGATATTTTTCTTTTTTTTTAGTCATCCAGCCTGACGCCTCCCTTACATAACTCCTTTTCACCCTTCTAATGACGCTGGCTTTTCCTATGGGAAGTTCTGTATGGAAGTTTTTTCACGTCTTTTCAACTATGACCGCGTCTAAGAGCTTGATCCAGTTAGCATTGCCAGTGTTGTGGCGCATTTTGGTTAAGTTTCTTTATCCAAAATTGCGCATCATTTTGTTATTTTCTTTGAAGTCGAAACGACAGTTGACGGTGAAAAATTAAAGAAATTAGTAACAGGTACCACTGTAGACACTCTAAAGAAGCAATTAAAAGTACGAGGAAATCTTCTAGCCTCTGTTTTGATCAGATATACCACATCTCCTTGCTTTACTCAAGTGACATGAGGGAACACGTAACATTTCCCTCCACACATGATGCTGCCAGGTGCCTCCAGGTGTCGTGAGTCACTGAAAAAGGTAACGCCACTGCTGCTGTGTTACTCTCCTATCGACACGCGACACCCGGAGACGCCTGGCAGCATCATGTATACTGAAAATGGTGGAGGTAAATATCATATGGTCTCTCCTGTGTAATATAAACAAAAAAGGAGGATGTAAGTGTAGTATTTATCTTCCTGGTCAAAAAACATAAAAAGAGAAAGAAGAAAATGTCACACTCTCTTTGATGAAAGCAGGAAAGGAAAAAGAAAATGTCATATATTCCTTCTCGTGACGCGTAGAGAGTGAATCTTCGTATTCGGATAACGCAAGTTTGTCCACACTCGTGGCGCGTCCAGTGATGCTGCAAACTGGTTTACTTCTAACGTCGGACATATATCTTTCATGACAGATCACAGGGTATAGTGGTGAGCTCTTCCGTAAATTATCTTATTGCCGTTTTAGTATTTATTTACTCCTCGCCCGCCGTTACTCAACAGGAAGGCATGATATTAATCATGTCAGATATCGTTATGTAACCGCAGGAGTTGTTCTCTGGCGCTCTTGCAGTTTCGATGCTGCGTACCATACGGGAGCAGAGAAAGCTGGGCTCCTTTGGAGCTGGGAGGTCCTTGAGGACGCAACTCTCCTCTCCGTCCGCTGACGACGCTAAAGCTTCGTCGAAGGTAAATCCCAACTCCCGTTGTTACTGTCCCCTGCTCCTTGTGTTCCTGGCTTTTTGCTCCTGGTGTTACTCGTTCCTTGCTCCTAGTATTACTGGTTCCCTGTTCCCGATTTTACTGAATACATCTTTCAAACAGATTTACTCTAACATAGATCCGTATTCATAGGACTGAATCTGTAATTCACACTAATTTGTATATATACACGCCAATTCATGCTGGAAGCGGTCAAACTGATTAACGTGAAGAGCAAGACGAGTGTGTGAGTTAAGGCAGAGTGACACCCTGGCAGGTGTGGAGCAGATCAGAGGGCATCATGAGAGTAAACAAGACGGATGAAATACCAGCTCTACAGTGGAACAAGAGGATCGTTGGTGATTTCCTGTCGAAAGGATTGGCCTCCTGAAAAGTTTAGGGTCATGATGCTGAAATGATTTATTGAGAGAGTAAAAGAAATATGAATATTTTTATCTTTTAGAATTGCGACACGATAGCAGCATTTTATCAGGGGATCCAGATGTAAGAAATTGATCTTAAAGAACAAGAGGCACTCCAGTGCTGTGTCACATAAGAGGAATGGAGAGAAACAATAGATTTTTGTTCCTTACTATTTCTTTCAGAGGTCTTCATGCAAGCCAGTGATATGATTTTCTTTTCTCTGCTCTCCATGTGTAACGGTGATGATCTGTAACATCAGGTTGTAACAGGATTTAATTTTGTTGTGGAACTCCATATCTGGGTGCAGTCAGAAATATCTAAGTTTCACTTGCGGCCACCAGAGGTTAAACCCTTGGGAAGCCATGAAACATATTGGTGGTTGATGACTTGTGCTGGAAAACTGACAAGTTTATGTAAACCATCAGACACTGTACCTCAAGAGAGTTGAAGACTTACGCAAAGTATTCCTTCCGTCTTCCAGCTCGCATAAACCTTTATTAAGAACAGAACACCTGTTGCATACATCCACTTATGAGCGTAGGCTGCTAAAAATGAACCTGGAAGGGCTTACTGCAAGGGTGCGCTAGAAACGAACCTAGATGTCTCAAGCCATCTTGATGCTTGAATATTGACGTGTGATAGATGACACCTGCGATAGTGGGGTTCTTCTTTATCGTTTATCGTGGTTACATCCAGCCCCCTGCTTCCTCTCCATTTAGTCACCTTCTACGACACGCAGGGAGTACATGGGAAGAATTCTTTATGACCCATTTACTTAAGTGAGCATGTATTTCTACATGGATTTCCTTAAAAGATGCATGTAATTGTATGTTTACTGATTTTAGTATTGTTATTTGGTACCCATTTTGAAATGTGTTGTTATATCATTATACTACTTTTACAAATTACTGTTCATTCTCCAGGCGTGGTTCTATGGTGAGCATAGCTATCTTCATTTATGCTGCCACTTCGCCCATCAATGGCTACTTTGGAGGCTCCTTGTATGCTAGAATGGGAGGTAAGTCTCATACTTTGGAGTGAAGTGAATTAACATGTAGTCTGGGTTTCAAAAGAAATCTGCAGATTGTGTAGAATGTGTCAGCCATTGCTTTTTTATCCCATTGAAAAGATTTTCTTGAATTTGAAAGTCATTTACTCTGAAAGCTGTGGATGACAGTAATCTCTTCTAAATTCCAGGGAAGGTTTGGATTCGTCAAATGATGTTGTCAGCTTTACTACTGCCAACAATGGTGTGTGGCACTGCATTCTTCATTAACTTCATTGCTATCTATTACCATGCATCAAGAGCTATTGCTTTCACAATCATGGTAAGTTTATTTTCTCTTTGTCATGGGAATTTGGTGAAGATGACAGTTGCAGGTTTTCCATTTCCTTCAGGTTTGTTAGAATATATCTCCTCTTTTCTTATCTTTCCCTCTAATTAACCCAGTCTCAGTGTGAACTTTGACCATGACTAGAGCCTCATGCATAAAGAAAGAAAAAGTAAAACAAGTGAAGACAAGCCCTTAAAAAAGTTGTATATATTTGGTTGGTAGTGTTTTGAATAGACCACAGTGAGGTGGGCAGACAGCTAGTATATAATGATTATTTTTCCATTCATGATTTGTAATGCATATATGCTTTTATGTGTATACCTAAGCACAATTTACAAAGGAAT
Organism: Panulirus guttatus; assembly: GCA_032361385.1. Lineage (NCBI taxonomy): Eukaryota > Metazoa > Arthropoda > Malacostraca > Decapoda > Palinuridae > Panulirus > Panulirus guttatus. The sequence goes on along the minus strand of JAUUDW010222672.1, from coordinate 10,804 downwards.
TCAGCAGCACCAGACTACTGGGTACCTTCGATGCTGTTTGTGATACTGGAAGATACCAGAAACTTGCAGATTGATTTGGTGAATGTAGGAAGACATATGGATAAATTCTTAATCTGGTGCTCAGTAGATGTCGTCACCCTCTTAGTCACCACTTTTCCATACAACGTACCATTTACATTCAACAACCTTACATATCTTTGTAATTCAAATACTCCTCTTTGTATCCCTTCCATTTATGCATTGAAAATCCCAGCTAACCGGTCAACGACTTAGTCACTCCTTTTCAACTGCAATACCATCAGCTCCAGCCACCTTGCTGCATTTCATCTTACACAAGGCTTTATCACTCCTTCTTTCTTCAGCATACCACATGCTATGACTCACTTCATATACCTCTATGGCCCAAACACCTTACATTAATTTAGTAATCTTTCAGAAACTCACTCCATCTCATCTTCACCTCTGCACTGCCTGTTTCTACTTCCCCATTAGCCCCCTTCACTGACCTTTCCATATGTTCTCTTATTTTTTTCATAATATGAACGTCTTTCCAAAACATCGTGTTCCCTCTCAGGTTTGTTGATATTCTCTCGCCTCAACTCTCATTTGCTATCATGTTCATCCCATGCACCTTTCTCTGTACATTTCCCAATCATTCACACTTTTTCTTTGTAAATACCAGTCATACATCTTTCTTTTCTCTTTCACTAGCAACTTTACTTTATCATCTAACCACTTGCTACAATTTTTCACCTGCCCACCTCCCACCATCCTCATGCCACGTACCTATTTTGCATGTGCTAGCATTGCTTCCTTAAATACTTCCTATTCTTCACTCACCCCCATAGCTTTGTTTACTCTCACCTTTTGCCATTCTACACTCTGTCTCTCATGGTATTTCTTCACACATCTATTTTTCCAAACTCACTCTTTTTCACCACCCTTTTCTCACTTGTATCATTTTCTCTTTTCCAAAAACCTCTACAAATTTTACTTTTACCTCTACCAGTTGATGATCAGGTATCCCACCAGCAGCCCCTCTTGGCAGTCTTATCCAAGAGTCTCATTTTTGCATGCCTATTATGTAATCTAGTAATACCCTTTTACGATCTTTTCTACTCACCTATGTATAC
>JAUUDW010222561.1:0-14213 GCA_032361385.1 Panulirus guttatus | reverse complement strand
CTCTTCATTACGCCATTATAAAACTGTTGTCGGACAGCAAGCAAGGCTTCACTGTATGTACGACGCTATATTTACTACACATAGACACACTTAAAGGAGCTATATAACAAAAACGAGAGGGGAAGGTTTGATAAAAGTACTGGAAAAGATAGAAAGCAAATGAATTACTTCTTTCAGAGGAGAAACTAAGTGAGGGATAGCATAATTTCGGGGAAAGGTCATACATAAAGAACTCCTTACATTTTTATGAAAGCGGGGCCCCAATTTAAACAAAACAGAAAGCTAAGCTGATTGCCTGCATATGGACTGTCGAAAGGCATTTGATGTTGTAGCACAAGGGAGGTAGAACAAAGGGGAGACTCCTTCGATGATCACAGTATTATCTTAGTGGAAGCAAACAAACAGCTCATGTTAGGGTGCCCTCTTGAAATGGGTTGGGGTTACCACTGGAGTGCTGCAGGGTTCTGTCTTGGGACCATTGTTTTTCTTGATCTATATGAATGATTCGCGAGAAAAGCTGGTCTCGTACTTGAACATGCTTGTGGATGATAGAAAGACCAAGAGGGAAGTGAGAAGCAAGGAGGACTGTATCAACTAGGAAGGTCAGTTTCCTTAGCTGTTTCTTTCCATACATCTCTAAGCTTTGAACTCTCTACCGTCTCATGTCTTTCCCAATAACTATGACCTGGCACATCTTAAAAGACAGGTGTTTCACTTCCTCCAGAATTCGTAAGTACTTTTCCTTGTCATTAACCCCTCTATATTTCAACTAAGACCCGACCTTGATGTGAACTTTTGTCCGTGACTGAAGCTTCCAACGTACAAAAAAAAAGAATACAAGGGGAGTGAGACAAACTCCAAAGATGAGTTTTATACATGGCTGATGAAATTCAGACTGATTAATTGTAAAGTAATGAGGATGTGGCACTGTGAAAGCAGGCCTTGATATGAATAATATCAATTGGGAAATAAGTTACAAAAATCTCTGTTAGAGGGACCTAGGAGCTGACACTGGGAGCATAGCAATAACAAATGGTATGCTAGCAAATATTGGATTAGCATTCAAATATTTGGATAGTGACACATTCAGCAAGCTGTTCACATCCTACATTAGACAAAAACTACAATATGCTTCTTATGTTTGGTCAGGAGGTCCAGAGGAGGACAACAACAAAGATGGAACCGGAAGTAAGACGGATGAGTTACAGGGAAAGGCAAGTGGGATTAACATTGTCCAACCATGGAAAAGAGAAATGAGATGTGACCTGACCACAATTATAAAGTTTTAAAACGAGCTTGCTGATTTAGGAAGCAGTTCTTTGAAAAAATCAGGAAAAACAACCAGAAGACAGTATGAAATTAGGGAAGAAACATGGCAGAAAGGAGGTAAAGGTGGACTTTTATGGTATAAGAGTAGTGGTTGAATGGAATAAACCGAGTTATGAGGTGCTTAATGTGGACAGTATACGGAAATCTGAAAAGTTATATGATTAGAGAAGATTCAAGAAATGGAGCCCCACGGGTGTAACACTCATCCTTGTAGAGTACAAACAGGTATTACACCTGCAACGGAAGAGAACGTCCTCTCTAATAGTGGATACCTCTCTGTATTTACTCTACTCGAACCTTCACCTATAGCCATATAATGCTCTGAGCTCCAATGCACGTCACTTCCTCTGCAATTTGAATGCACGCTCACATTTGTTGCTGAGAGCCATTTGGGGATCCATTTTGGGGACACTGCACTTCACGTAATCTAAACACGGAAGCCCATGTCGAACGGTAGGTACTCATATCTAGTGAGTGCTCAGGAGTGAGTTTACATGGGTATTCGTACAAGTGTATAACTTATGCGTGTAATAATATGAAACAGAAAACTGGGAACTTCCGTGTTGTTCTGGTCTCACGTAAACTGATGCTCCAGATTACCCTCCAGGGCAACCTCAGCCAGCGGCTGTGTTCTGACAAGCTGCAGTTCAAGCGGTCCAGGTGAACGCCTCACCCAGGAATCAACGGAGGAAAGTGGCGCTCTGAGACGGACTCATATGTAGAGGTTTGGTGTAAACGTGTGTGGATGTGGAGCAAAGTGCTGGAGACACCAACACGAAAAACGGAGATACTCACGCGAAAAGTCGGGATGAGAGGCGTTGGCTTGCTGGGGAGCCGCCATGCAGGACGAGCCCATCACCACCGCCACCAGGATACTGACAACTAGTCCGATCGCCATGGTCTACGCTGTGGCTTTCCTCATCTTATGCTCCACTATATATATACTTTGTCAGGGACCTCCCACCAGCAGTACCGCAACAGCAACAACACCAACACAACTGAAACATAAGAATCAACATCACTACAGCAGCAGCACAATCACCATCTAAGAGCAGCAGTAGCACCACAGCATCAGCACCAACACAACCATTACCACAGCAGCACCACCAACTTCACCATTATCAACATCCAAGCCAGAACATTTCATATACTCAGTTTACCACAAAGGGACGCGCCAAAATTGAAATCACTCATACGTTACATATTCATCAAGCTAAAGCAAAAGCCATTCTTAGAGTCCTGTCTTCTAAATACATCAAAATTCCATGCATTGTCTCGTGTACTTCTAAGTTATGAGGTAAAAATGACGACTTCTTGCCGCCCAGAACAAGGATGGGAGGAGCGCTGGCGAGTCGGCCAAGATGCAATATGACTCGTCCCACGGAAGACGCTCCAGGATTTTGAGAAATACTCAAGTTCCCTCTTCCTTCGCCTGGCTGCCTCCCGTCCATTTTTCTTACCCAACTCTCACAACTCCTGGTTTATCGCATTTTTTCCAGACATATTTCCTTTATAAAAAGTGTTTCCCATCCCACTTCATCTCCCCAACTCCTCCTTTTTTTAATCTTCCTTGCCCTATCTATCTCTTCTTCTCTAAAGTGCCTCCCTCTGTATTCCTCCCATCATCTTCGTCTTCTTCCTACCTACCTTCCCCTTGCATCCTTCCTACATACACAATATTCATTACCAACTTATTCCCTGCGTGTCGTAGAAGGCGACTACGAGGGGTGGAAACGGATGTCTGGAAATCCTCCCTTCCTTTGTTACTTTCCAAAAGGTGAAACAGAGCAAGGAACCAAGTGAGGAATTTCCCCTCTAGGGCTGAGTCATCTGTTTCTGACGCTACTTCGCTCATGCGGGAAATATCGACCATGTATGAAAAAAATGAAAAACTTAAATATCTAGAAAAATTAAATCCAAGGAAGTCAACTGGTCCTTATGATATTTCTCTCTCAATACTGGAAGAAGTAAGTCTACAAACAGTATTTACTATGACCACAATTTTCAACAAATCCATACAAGGGAAACTGCTGAAGACTGGAAGCTTGCTAATGTAACACCAATGTACAAAAAAAAAAAGAGAAAAAAAGTAATGCCCTTGGAACTACCGTCCTATCGACCTTACTTGGTTCTACGAAAATTGCTGGAAGAAAGGATAAGAGATAAGTTGACAGAATTAATGATCAGAGGTGAATTGTCACTTTCAAAAAAACCTTTCGACAAAGTACAGCATAAAAGATCGCTCATTGAAACTGAAGTTCATGATGGAGGAAATCGAATCTGCACGTGCTTAAGGACTGTCTGATAGACAGGAAACGCTGAGTTGCGTTACAACGTGAAAAGTAGGGAACCACAAAGATCATTCCCAGAACCCAGGCTTTTCGTTGTCTCTATCAATCATGTGCAGACGTGACTCATCACCAGAATTCTTAAGTTTGCTGATGTCTAAATTTTGAAGTATAGATCAGTCAAAGATGAAGTAAAACTAGAGCAAATTCAGGAAACAAAACTAAATGTATCACTGAAAAATAATCCCTAATGAACATACTGTGAAGAGATTTGTTAAAATTTTCAAAATACTAAATAATTTCGACATTAAAACATAGGAAAATTTTTTCACATTCGACAGAGATCACCAACTAGAAATAAAGGTATAAAAGTAAAAGAAAAAAATCTAATAGCAACAAAGGAAAGGTTTTTCAGGTGTTTTAGACTGCTGGAAGAACTTAAAACAATAGGATGTCAATGCAAAGACTATCATTCCTTTGAATGAAGGCTAAACAAACACTTAATGGTACCTGTAATCAGGTGATCCTTCTCAGCTTTTTCTCCTGTCGATTTTTGTTTCATCTAAAATAGACAGAACTTACAGTCATGATCTTGACGCATTTTCACCTTCCTCCACAAATCCGATGAAGGTCGTCTTCTGTAATGGCGGGCCATCAGCAAACATGACTCACAGTAGCTCGTACACAAGGTAAACGCTCAACACGTAACTCTGACGACTAATTCCCTCTTCCTACAAACGGGGCGCCCTTAACAGACCCTAAAGCACGAGGCTCAAGAACAATAATTTCTCTAAGCAGACATCTGCTCCCCTCCCCCACTCGACCAATTACCACAACAATATCCTAACGCTCCATCTTACATACACGGCAGATGGCTGAAGTTCCCACCTCTGCCACCACAGTAGCTGGCCACCCTGCCATTATAGCAGAGTGGCCTTCCTTCCCCGGCTATTCGGAGACAAAGCCATGAGCTCTAGTGGCGAATCCGAGCGAGACGGGCGATGATGGGCTTGTCGTCCCGGATGCCACCTTAATGACCAGGTGTGGCCAGGCCTGATGTGACCAGGTGCAGCCAGTGCTGATATGACCTGGTGTAGCCAGGACTGGTGTGACCAAGTGTAACCAAATCTGATGTGACCAGAACTGATATGAACAGGTGTGGATAAAGCCTGACATGACCCTGGTGTGACCAGGCCAGATGTAAACAGGAGTAGCCAGGTCTAGTGTCGCCAGGTCTGATGTGTGTCTGTAAAGGCCAGGCACAGGACCTAGTGCCCTTGTCGCTGCTCTTCTGGTTTGGGTCCTTTCTCCTCCTACACTGGCACACAAACACATAAACCGCCTAATAGGCACACACATGGTTTTTCTAGCTTCCGGAAGACATGCTAGACACATAACGTAGGATGTACATAAACCTCCCATATCATAACATTCAGTCCTTCCTCCCCTTGCATACTACACAAACATCTGTGAGTCTTGCAATATCAGCCCTTGTACACCAGCCATTAAAGGTCACTTTATCACGTGTCCAATTACTTCCCTTGGCCTCGCTACTCATTGGTAGCGACACTAACGTCCTGAAGTAGGAGGTGTTCCCTTCGTCTCTCAGCAGCTGTAACGAGTCCCCGGGGGTCGTGTCTGACGGTCATCTACTTGAAAATGGACGTCAGCGCGTGCTATCCCTGGCTGACACTGGAGGTGGTTTCGAATTAGTCTTATCGTTCAGTCGACACCAGGGCCTGGCACCCACATGTACAGTCGACTTCCTTCAGGCCATACGTATTTGACAGTCGAACATATATCACGTCGTAATTCTAAGTGGGTCGAGCATATAAGAGGCTGTCCTCGTACGACAGGTAAACATACTGCATGTCATCCGGCAGTCGAAAATATCCCACAACTTTTAGTTACGCTGAAGGACGTTACATGATGGTTAGGTTTGTTTCATGAAGTCTGTATCCAGAGGCCGTCATCAGCGGTGGAGTGCATCAAGGTGATCCTCGCGGTACCTCATGCCTCAACCTCAGCCAGGGCCACCCAGTGATCGACCTCAGCCTGGCTTACGAAGTGATCAACTTCAACCTCGGCCATCCAGTTATCAACCTCAGAATTGGCCATCTACGGATGAGCCTGAGGCCGAGGCTGGCCCTATGGTCTGGAGGCGGCCGATTGAAAAGCCAAGAAGGAAGGGAAAAGACATTTGAAATTTTCTCGATAACAAATTTCCATGTGGGAGCGATCCCGGCTGGTGAGTTATGACTGGTTGGTGAGCGCGGTGCGTGGCTCCCTGGTTGTGAATAGTGACACCATCACTAGATGGAGGACACTTTGTTGAACGAATGATTGGGAGGGTTACAAGCGCGTTCTACGTGATGACTGGAGGCGAGGAGGGTTGTACGCTGTGGTCCAGAGTGGCCCTGGGGGTTGGCAACGGTGATCTAATGAGCCAAACATACATAACAACCAAGTAACTTGTCCCCTTGCGGTCCGCAACTCCAACCATGACGTCTCTGTGGACAATATTCGCTGGGGAATCGGCTACAGTGACATCAATAGCTTATCATTTTCGTATAATCCTAACTTCTGACTGGTTGCGTCATCATGCGTGTGGTCGACTGATGATTCATAGAATGGTCATGTGAGTGACTTATTTCAATCAAGAATTAACTGGCTCTAGCGGGTCAAAAGTTATTTCCCACACTGAACTAGGTCATAGTGCATGAGTACTTAACACCTGTTGAGGATCTCCTTTCAGCGGGAAGTGAGACTCCTTACTTTAGTGTTGGCGCCTGACTTATTTCCTATCGCCATTGGTACCATCTGACGTGACCTGCAAGACAATCGCTCTGCTTTGAAATTCCGGTCACTATTTGATTATCTCAACTGATAGTACGTTTTTCACAGGGATTCTTGTTACTTCAGTTTATCATTTTTCGTTAATGAGACTACAGAAAAAACGTCAGTACAGTGGAAGAAGCCCATTCTGAAATCTGCTCCTTCCCATCACTTTTTGATTTCCGTCGGAGGGAGCATGATGAAAGCCACACAACTGTTCAGTTATAAAACCTAATTTGTAATTAGATTCCTTCCCTAGGTTCAGTGGGCTGGGCATATGGTCAAACACAAGGTTCGCAATATCCGCAGAACAAACTTAATTTATTCTTTATAATCACATCTTTTCCAAGGCGGAGAACGACTAAAGTTGGCAGATACACACACGGGTTAGATCCTTAGATTCAAAATGGTTTTCTTAATTGTATTCATAGCATGTTTTATTTGGCTAGATTTTCACATGGGTTGCTGTATCATCTATGAAAGTTCTCACGAGACCTGACACATACCCAAGCCTGGGCAGGTTAGGGTGACAGCCCGCCACCAACGTGCGGCACATGAACGATCACACCTTGTGCGCCGAGACGAGGTGCAGTATGCGTGCAGCCCCTTGAGCACGACGGCACGACCATTGGCTACGATGACATGACTCAAGACATTACACGGAGGAGTCGGTTCAAAGGTCACCCCATCATACGCAAGGGTCGTGCAGTCGCTTTCAAGGGGTTAAAGAAAACTTGTACAAGAAGGAACAAGGACTGAGTGACACGGAGGACTACGGAACGTGTCACGTGCAGCCACTCGCTCGGCAACTTAGTTCCACACGAGATGAATAAACAGGATGTACACAGCAATCCATCTATAAATATTTACTAGAACTCTGATAGAACTCACGAGAATCTAATACGTCAAGAACCACATTCAAAAACCCACCACCTCGGCTACCATCACTGGAGACTCATCTGACACACTAGCAAGACGGAAGGTGAGCCAAGAGGGTTCGCCACCAACTCTTAACTTTCTGCGGACAAGAAAATTCAACATTTTCCCTCAAACGTCCAACTTGAGACGGGTGACAAGAACTTTCTAACGAGTGAGAGAAAAAGTCAAGCTTTATTAGTAAGTCACATTGTATTGTCGGGTAATGATGCAGCCGAAGCTCTCTTTCGTACGATGCACATGAAGCTCTCTTTAACGATAAAAGGAAGCTGTTTCCAACAATGCAAGTAAAGCTCTCTTTAGTGACGTTTGAAATTAAAAAGTAATACACGCTAGAATGTACACATATTTTTCTTGGATATTTGAAAACTTATTTCCTGCACGATCTTGTTACACTGTACCTCCAGATGTGTTATGCATTACGAGGAGAGAGTTTTAAACTCGCGCTGTCCCGTCTCTCAATCTTGTATACATATGTAACACATCTTTACTCGTGTCTGTGTATATATATACACTCAAGCATAGAAATCCTGCATGAAGAACAAATTATAAACTTACATTAATGTTTAAAATATCAGAAATACGATCATAAGACTTTCAGGTATTGAAGTTCCTGAAGGAGAAGATTCCAATAATCCCAGAAGCTTTCCTCTGGTTATCTGGGTGGCCTTCAGCTCCAGGATGGAGACAACGTCACCTGCATCCCTCCCTCACAACGCATAACAGATAAACATAGCAAATGTCAGACTTCAAGCAACAGGCTTAGATGTTAGAAGCAGACGAGGAATACGACAGTGCTGCTGCAACTGTCGCTTATTATATCTGACACTTGGGATACAACTTTTTGTACAAAGCTTCGACGATGAGGAAACCTGACTGCAACATTATAACCTTATGGTACTGTTTCCGACGTTACATACGAAGGCCTTAATGTTAAAGGCTGGGCAGTTACGCGGTACGGCTCAGTATCAAGACAACTCCTGCAACACCTGCTATTCCGTTACAGTCGTTCCTCACTCGGAGGAACAGGTCATTACCGCTCGTATTCACATGCAAACTTTCACACAGGAGAGAAATTGGATCACCAAACTCCTCCCTCATCCAATGTTTCTTGGTGGCGACCTTTATATTGGTCAGCGTTCTGAACAGCATGGTCTCTCCTCGGCGTGCGTCATCCTACACATCTCATCATAATAAACATCAGATAAACTGTGTTGGGTTCACAAACGTCCTCTTGGCATCATAAACCGCCGCCCTTGGCCATTCAGATCAGCTTCCTAAACGTCTCGATCAGCGACCCCCGATGCCTTTGGACCAGACCATCTGTGTCGGGGGTCGGGGGTGAGCAGCCATCTGTCTTGTCTTTATGTGCGACAGCTGGTCCTACACATTATACAAAAGTTCTACCAAGTGGGCTGCAAGTGGTAAAGTCGTCACAGGTAGGTATAAGTGGATGATGCGGAGGTGTGTCGTCACAGTTGGGTGTAGATGCATCCTGTTGATGAAGAGTCGTCCCATGTAGGTAGATGTAAGTGGCAGACGAGTGGGTTGAGAGTTGTGGCGGTGTTAAGGCGGAGGGTCATAACTGGCGGGCAGTGTCAGCTGCTGTGGTGGGTGGCCACATGAAGCCAGAGATGCCAGCTGTTGTGGTGTGGGTCGTCATGGATCATGGAAGGCAGATGTCAGCTGCAGTGATGGGTCGCTATGGGTAGCTGTGGTGTCGGGAGGTCATGGACAACCCTGTGTACCAGCTGTAGCGATCAGCCGTCATCCCAGCTGGAACATCTCCCTGTCTTGGCTTACCTTGAGGCGCTGCTGCTCATACACATACTCCTCTCTCCCTCTCTCTCACATTACGCCTCTACAATGATGGCCAATCATCGCCATCACTTTCCTGGCAACACCATCCGTCTCAATTTCCCTCTGTTTTTAAATGCAGTCTCTACGGCAAGAACACGTGACCACTTGATCTGCGGAACAGGAACGTACTAAGCCTTCTCGTAGTGGGGCAATGAAAACTGGTGAATAACAGTGAATGCTGATGTGGCCCGCGCGGCCCTCACCCACCTGCCTCATGCATTCATATTACTTGTTCCACGTTACTCAACACAGGGCAAGCACGACGCCCTCCCACTGCTACACGTTCAACATCCATGCAACTCGTGTGTTGTGTCGACTGGCTCAGCAACACACGAGCAAGTTGGCTGTTGCATCGACAGGTGTAACACCCAGGCATTTCGAGCGTTGTTGTCGACACGATCAAAACCCAAGGAATGCGGGTGTCGTACCGACCCCTCATCTCACTCTTGCATCCTCTCCCTGCTGTGCTCGAAGGGCCACCGAACACCTCCTGCCATTTGTGCTGGTGGAGGTTAGTCCACAGATCCCAGCTTTCCGCCGCTGTGTTTAATCCCATCAGGAAGATATTATCGTATTTCACTTCCAGCAATGTGGTCGATAGTGGGCGCTAGACACACTCGGCCCACCACAGCCTCACACTAGATGGAAATCTTGTATGTTTAAAGTCGCCGCGCTGACCGCATCATCATCACAAGGATCCTCATCCAAACGACCATCCGACATACTCGACATCATTACCGTCACTTGTTTTATCGCTCCTGGAAGTCAGACCCAATACCAGGTATGGAAATATGAATTTTCCCTCCATACCTAATATCACCGTCACCCTATGACGTCAACAGATCATCCCGCCCTCCATGACGTCATCAAAGGATTGTCTATTGGCCACATCCTTAATGGTCTCAGCCCTAGAGAACTGATCCTCACGACACATTCCTTTGTGCACTACTCCACGAGTCCGGCTGGGAGGAATCCCTGGTCCAGCTGGCCACACCTTCTCTAGCGCCGAGTCCCGCCCCGCCGTGACAAGTCAGGTTGCCGCCCAGACAAATGGATGATTGCAACTGAGGATGATGATATCCGAGGGACGTTGCCCTTAGGCCAACAGATCGATCCGTCGGTCACATTCCCGCCGGCCTTCACGATCGTCGAGCGGGGACACACACACACACACACACACCTGTCGCCGTCACTTGCCTGCACCAACGTCAGTCTTCTGGGGTTAGGAGGCGGGCGAGGGATGCCTGTGGCCAACTGACTGACCGAGTCAACCTTTGTTGCTGAATCTTTGTATTAGTTCCTATTGCTCCTGTCACTTGTTTTGGTTGTGCCTCTCTACCTTCAACATTCTCTAATAGCAACTGACCTGCTGGTGTCTGTCATTTTTGAGCTACCTTCTGCTTCAACTTCCTCCCTCTCTCCCTCCCTCCGCTCGGCAAACACCCAGTGACCATCCAGCCACTGTTCGACTCCGTCTCCCTACACGAGTAACAGCACTAATGCCATGCCTCCAGTGACCTCCCTGCCTCCAATCCTTGCCCATCCCTTACCCTTATCATCAGCACCTTTCCTTTTCCCTACGTCCTTCTGTGTCCTTCTCACTGTCCTCTCATTATCTCTTCTATCTCTCGCCTTCTATTCCTTCAAATGTTTCGTCCTTCTTCACAATCTTTCTTTCTCTTACCTTCAGCGGTCTCTTTCACTCCTTCCCCTCTATTTACCTTCCCTTACTAACTCTCTGCCTTCCACGTGACTATACACTAAGTTATTTCATCTCGCATCTAGAGAGAGAGAGAGAGAGAGAGAGAGAGAGAGAGAGAGAGAGAGAGAGAGAGATCACTGGTTCTCAGGTTCAGAGCAAGCATCAGAGGTTCTTACTATGTTGCAAGTGTTTTTCTTATGCCAACGGAGAATTACTTTACATGTCACTGATTAGCCCTGTTTTTCTGTGAAACTTAAACGAACACAAATACTCCTGTAATACAAAAAAATGCGCCGACTGGCTGTTCAGAGCCGAGCGCTCTAAGAAATCACAGTTAACAAACAGAATACAAATACATTGTTATCACAATGGTATCAAGACAAACAAGATAAAAGAGACATATGGCTCTTTTTTGGACCAAGCGCGACTCGTCCGCGTGTTTTATGGCAACAGAAAACGGTTCTCCATCTGGTGACATAAACAAAAGGAAAATGCCGTTCGACGCTTAGGCAGCAACAATGGCCGACAAGGTACCCCGGAATATTTACCCACAAACACTGTCCGCCCTGCAGCAGCTGCGTCCGTGTTTAATGTTCAAGTAGCACGCAAACTTCAGCGACGTATGTTCGGTGTCAGGGACAAGCTTACGCAACACAATTATATGATCATTACCAAAGACTGCATTCGGAAACTCAGGTCCCCAGTCATGACTTCCCTCAGTTCCTCACCTGCCGACTAATCCAAAAGCCGAGACTTCATGTAATTTTTCCTCTTATATCATCCTTTCATGGGATAAGCACTGTTTGCTAACAGCAATTCTCGCCTGTTCATTTGAATGTACCCGAGAGTTTCAGTGAAAATCTTAGGCTACTTCACCGAAGCGGGGCAGTACAGTGTATAAATTCGGGTCGGGTAATAGTGGGGTTGCGGGAGGTCAATGTATCAGGACCACCACTTAGCATGCCAGCTCCTCTGGTTGTCCCCCTTGTGCCCTGCCTCACTCGCCCGTCACGCACGTCCCTATCCAACCAACCACGTCATTTATTAGCTCGTCAGGTACTCGTCAACTAGCCAAGTAGCTTATCTAATGGCGATTTCAGTCACCCAACCAAGTACCGATTGCCGGCCACTGTGGTTGTGTCTAGTAACACCATTAACTACATACTGACGTGATCGTTTGGTTGAACGTCAAGAACCAGCTCTGTAGCTGACCGGTTGAACGCTGGCGTTCACTGGTTTACTTTTGCAAACTGACCGGCCAGATGTTAAAGAAATTGCCTTACCTACACGGTTGACCATTCTGCTGATGGGGTCACTGGTTTACCTCTATAAACGACCAATTTGTTCCTAAGGTCATTCGTTTACCTCTAAGCTGACAAGCCAGCTCTTGAGGTCACTGGTTTACAATCAGCTACAGAAGTAGCCAGCAAGTTAATTAAGATCATCATTCAGCTATTCTGCTGGTGAAGGGGCTGCGGGAGATCCTGCCGTGTCATGAGACCACTGCGATTATCGCTCGACTATGGAGGTCATAGAGTTAGTCATCAACCATAATCAAAAACCACTAATAGCTTGTGGAGAATCACAGACGAATGTGGAAGTCGTCATCCGAGAACAAATGTCCTCATTCGCTTATGGAGGTCATCAGGTGGCTGTGAGGGTGCACTACCTGCTGTAAACATTATCAACCAACTGGAAGTCAACAATCAGTGAACTAAACCATTTAATTAGGCAGGTCACTAATTAACTCTCAATTCACCAGAGTCAGAGTGTAGCCAGTTCTGAAGGTCACCATCGAAGTGGTGAGACAACACGTACCCAGTTGGAGTAGAACCGACTAACTCTAGGCAAGCCTGTTACAGGGTGCTTGTTCAGGCTCTGAACCAGCCTCAGAGTTTACTGATGTGGCGAGTCACCAGGTTGCCGTGGAGATCAGTCAGCGTATATGGCAGTCATAATGAGGCCCAGGGAAGCGTGTGTGTCACCAGGCAGTTGTGGGGATCGGAGCCGGCAAACGGCCAAATTGGATTATAATGTTATTTGAAAGGCTTGTTCCGCTGGCCCGCGCGCGCGTCGGCCACCAGACAAGGGTAGTCATGATATATAGAGTACGTCACTCTATTACAAAGAGAGCAGCGTTGATGTTATAGAGATGTACAAGGAGGGCCAAGGATTCACGGTGATGGAAAACATGAAGACTAACGCTGGGGAAGGGGGTGGCATCTAGGTCCGGGACCAGTGCGAGGGATGATCTCTGGCACTGTGGCGCAGCCAGGGCCATCCTAACCCTGCCAGGGCTGACCACACTAGGGAGACAGACGGACATTAACAAACGACAGAACGGGTTAGAGGGAAGGTTATTGGTGATGAATGGAACTAAAGGACATAGATAAGGGCGTTGAATTACCGGGGATTATGTGGCATACACAGGGTAGCGGATCGTAAAGAGAGATAGGAAGGTCAAGGGAAAAGAAAGGTGGTGACAGTTTAGACAGAGAAGATGAGGAGGCGCAAGGGATAAAGATATTCTATTAACTCATCACGAGGAGTCTCTGGCTGTCACGGACACTGGCACAAACAAATCCCAGCTGGCAGCACGAATCAGTGTGTGCACAACCATGGAGCGTGGCACAGCCTCCTTACGGCTGCGAACACTCTCGACGTGACGAATGATCAAGTTTTCGGATACGCCAGGACGCAGGGGTGACTTGACACGAGGTAGAAATGAAATCACACATACGACAATCTGGTAGCGACTCTGAAAACGTCTGGGAAAATATGAGGGAAAGATGAAAGGTTTGACAGAACATAAGTCCAACCGGAAACAGGTCCTTCGCAAAGACAAGGGGGCTTTACCCCCACAGCTGGGATAGAAGCCTTACTCAGCGTAGCTTTGAATGTGAATTCATCATTCCCCCCATCCAGGATTGTTGCATCGTTGAGGAAACGAAGCTATAGAGCCAAGCCAGCATTACCACACCTGAGGAAACCCAAAGCCAGCTGAGGCACCGTGAGAGCCTTCTACATACGCAATCCATTTCTGTGACTCAGTTGTATCCTAGTTAAGTCCTAACTATATTTCTATAATAATAATAATAATATTAACAATATCAATAATAATAATTATAATAATAATAATAATAATAATAATAATAATAATAATAACAATGATAATAATAATAATAATAATAGTAATAATAATAATAATAATAATAATAATAATAATAATAATAGTAATAATAGTAATAAAAATAACAATGATA
>JAUUDW010222452.1:0-14213 GCA_032361385.1 Panulirus guttatus | reverse complement strand
GGAGGGGTGTATCCTTTTCCTTGTGTACGAGGGTGCGAGAGGTGTGTGTACCCTTGTATAAGGGGGAGGGGGGAATGTATACCCCTTGTGGAGGTGAGGGTTAACCTTGTATGAGGGGAGGATGGTATACCCCTGTGTGAAGGGGAGGAAGGTGTGTGTGTGTACCCTTGCGAGAGTTGGAAGGTGGCGTATCCTTGTGTATTGGGTACGGGAGATGTGCACCCTGGTTTAAGTAGGGAGAGGAAGCGTATACTCTCCTGCACGGGGGAAAGGTATACCCTTATGTGAGGGGGAGGGGTATAGCAACCCTGGCAATACACGGGTAACTGTCAGCCGATCCCAGAGATGAACGTTTTTTAGGGCGATTATGATTACATAAATCCTGGTGAACAATCATAACACAAATCCTCTTCCCGCAAATGGCCATGATGCTTCCACTCACAACCCCACCACCAACAAAACAACAGTGGATGTAAAACTAGAAGCAATAAGGGGAAACGAGATAATGATCAGTCGGTACACCCTCCCAATGATCAGGGTCATACAACATAATGTGCAATACGCTGGGCGAACAGACGCTTGGACCATATCAAGGCATATATACGAATAACCAGACGTCGTTCTCATAAACAACTAAGGTTTTCCAAACTACCAAACCTATACAAATCTCTGGCTATGTCACTTACCAAAACAGTAGCCAGCTCCTCCAAGCAAGGACCAACAAAACTGTTGGAGGCCTCCAACACAAAACATTCTTATTCGACGACTTCCATCGCTGAGAAACGTTCTCAGTAAATACTAATGACCTCACAGGGGGCCTTTCAACTCGGCCACAACATACGTACCACCACGCCAGGGCTGACTCATGTTACCAGATTACTCACAAGATCTTAAGGATGCTTGAACCCGATTATATCAGAGAGACTTTATTGCTAGACTTACAAGCGTCGGACATTCCTCAGCAAACATCACAGACAGAAATATAGCGAAAGCGATTACAAGCCACGCTACGGTGCACAACACCTCAAGAGGAACTTTCCAACATTCACAGGGCAACTCACCCCTTTCCTACCCTTGATATAATTCTGAGAAGTGGAATAACTCACCATAATGACATGTTAGAACTACGAGCAGTCATCCTAAACGGAAAAAAAAATAAATGAATAGTTCCAGGAAAGAGCCAAATGTACAAGAAACATATTAGTATGTGACAAGAAAAAATCACCTTCTCAACATGTACAACGACATGCTTAACAAGGGATGCTTTTCCCTGTGATTTAAGGAAGCCAGAGTAACAATTATACGTAAACCAGGAAGGCCAGGTACTATCCTACAGAAGCACCAATCCATTTCCCTCTTCGATGTACCACGGGGAATAGTGACAGAATAAGTAACCTTAAATAAAGATGGCACCTACGACGCAACAGCTTAAGTAAGCAAAATCAACACTGTCTCCGGAGAAGTAGAAGCACCACCTATGCAATCGTTGCCGAGAAAACTGCGAGAATAAACTGCATTCACTCAAACAGACGTAGGCAAATCCTTCGACAAAGTACAGACGAGCGGTCTACAGAATACCCTATTCCAGTTACGTATGACAGAAGTTACCGAGAGAAGTGTGGTACTTCCTTCACCAACGTGCCGCTAGAGTCACCACCAACTTACACCACCATAATTTCTTTTATCAAGCGGGATTTCCCGGAGGCACGAATCGTCCTGTCAGCAATAATATTCATAACTCACAGCAGACATCCCCCACTCCAAGCAGGGAGCCTTAGGCTAGGACATTCTTTTATGCGTACAACGACAGAGTATAGTCTTTAAAAACACATTCCCCCTACACACCCACCTACTGTGGTCTGAGGCATCCAGACTCAACAACTATGACAAAAACTGGATCATAAACACTACAATCCAACGACACAGACACAGACATAGAGGGTAACAGGGTCATGCACCAAGCAGCTGTAGAATCCTAGCACAAACACCAACATTGCGAGACTTGAGAGCAGGGCATATTGACAGAATAACCACACGAGGTAAAGCAGCCGTGGCCAGCCCCAGCTGCAGACTACGGGCACCACTTGGAGGCGAGGTACGATCGTCACTACATTGACCGACCTACTCCTCAGTACACGTACATCGCTTCTTAATGACAGATGCTGAGGCTGCATAGGGTAATGAAATGAGACCCTAAAATTCTTCATAAATGAAAAAAAAAAAAAAACGTACTTCGAAAATAATGAACATTAACGAAAATAAAACCAACTGATGTATGTATGCTTACAAAGGGAAGCAGCACAATAACAGAAACTGGAAAGAAAACGGAGACATAAACAAGAGACGTTTTCAAGACTTCAAAAAACAGCACACTTGGATACCATGGAGTCCCAAAGCCCCAACAAAGGCTCCAGTCATCCGCTGATATAAAGAATGGACAATTCTTAGCTTAGCTTTGCCAGTATCTTCCCTAAAGCAACAAACAACATCATTACAGACGGACACCATAAAAGGATCTTCGTGGCGGAGCGCCTGGCGTTACTGACCATCATGCATGCACGGGGCCGCTTGGGATCAAACCCATATAGGTTCGAATCCTCGTCGCAGCAACTGATCCACAGTCCATCCAGCTGTTCATCCTTTCCTAGAAGCTAGCCTATAAAATGGGTACCTGGCATACGCTAGGGTGTGTGTGTTTGCGTGTATACATACATGAGTAATCATATGGTACATATATACAAAGCTAAGAGACGGGGCAACACAAGTGTAAAACTCTCTCCCCGTAACACACAAATAGTAATCACACCCTCAGTCTGCCGGAGGTATATAAATAAGACAACATAAATACTTAATGCACCAAACCATATGTACACCTCATTAAGACCTACACCGTACATCTGTACACTCTCTAAATTATCTTCTATTTCTCCACTGTCCATTTCCCTGTCCAAACCCTTTCTTTATCCCCTCCTAACCACTCAATTACGAAAAGCAAATGGCTACCTGTACGTAACGAGGCTTCCCGCACCAGTGAGCACGTCCCAAATCAGACAACACTGTTGTCCGCCCACCCTTCTGCTTGCCTGCCCTCCTTACCGTTGCGAGAGCGCCCCCTCCCACTCCCTCCCGTTAGAGAATCCGTTGCGGGTGCGTCACTGGTCATGTCCTCACAGCCTTAAAGGTCAGGTCAAAGGCTAGGTCTTCCGCTGCACAGTCATGCTTTGGGACTACATACATGTACGGTAACTGCTTACCTTCCTCCAAGTAACAACAAGTTACTACCATTTCCTCAGGAATACAACTATCAAAAGAGATATATAAATCCCTAAAGTCATTCTACCTTTCGTACCCAACAAGGACGTGGCTCTAGTATCCTTCACCCGGTCACGCTTCATTTGTAGCACCACCCTGCCCTTTTTTACACTTCCCGCATCCTGCCCTACTTCCACTTCACTTGTGACTCCCCAAGCCCTTGCGCCTCTTCGCTCCTCCCTTCCTCCACTTCAGTGCTAAGACCACCCTGCCCATCCTTCGTTAAAACCCCTCCCAACACCTACATCAATCCAACATCCTCCCTTCCCCACTCCCTAACTTCGCGTCCCCAAGACAGACTCTACCCAGACCCCTCAGGGCCATACGCTCAAAAAGCTTATCGTCTAACAACACACTTCACTCTCATGCGAGTCCAGCGCACTTCGGTACACAATGCGGCGCTGGGCATTACACTACCTCCCTCGCAACCGTTGCCTCGTCAGGAAACCCAAGCTTCTCTGCCGCGTTACGTTGCGACGTCTGCAAACACACTGCACATCACTGACATCGTCAGGATTCACTGTATACAGACGTGACGTCTGTCTCCTCCACACCAAAACATCACCCAGACCCAGCGAATGTGTATGATATATACATATAAACCCTGCAGTAACGCACCGGTAAAGGCAAGACTCCATTTGTGCTCCATCCGTATAACATCTGTATAACATGACTGGTTGTTAAACATCAGGTATAAGCACCAAGTATAAACACCGGAGCCTAAAGTAAGCACCTGGACTTGTATAAACATTGATACTTAAACTAACGCCCGCCGCAACATTTTCATTTTCAGTATTTGGCAAGAAATATATAACGACTAGAGATAATGCAATGTGAAGAACACCTGAGTTATATGAAGCATATTACTGTTATACCTGGGAAATAGGTAAGTAGTATATTGCTGTTATGCCTGGCAAACAGTTAAGTATATTTTTCTTATACCTGGAAATGTTAAGTAGGACAGTAATATATGACAAACAGGTAAGTATATTACTCTTATACCTGACAAACTGGTATATCAATTTTATACTTGGCAGACAGTTAAGTATACTACTGTTATACTTGGCAAACAGTTCCGTGTGTTACTGTTACACTTGACCAGCAGTCTGTGCTCAGAACAAAACATTAATTTCAAACAATCTGCGTGTTCGAGTACTGCCAAATCCCTTACCACGTACCACCATCTGCACTGATGCCTGACATCCATGACTGCATGTCATCATATAGAAAAAAATCTTATCTCCACTGAAATTAATGATTTTATTGTGCTTTTAGTAATTCACAGGACTCATTCTGATGAATTTGACACATGAGAACCTATTTCTCACTGTCAGATAAAGTTAACATTTGGAAATATCTCCCTGACCCTGGCTGATAAATCTAGCACGTTGGAATATCTCCCTGACCATTTCTGATGCAATTTAACTTGGGAATATCTCCCTAACCATGTCTGACAATACCTCCCTGACCCTTCCTGATATATTCAACAAGAGGGAATCTCTCCCTGACTATGTCTGATAAATTAAACGTGAGAATCTCTCCCTGACCATCTCTGATAGACTTACCACGTCGGAGTCTCTCCCTGGCCGTGACTGAAGGGGCTGGAGACCCGCCTTGAGGGCCAGCCAATTGGTGTCTAATACGACCCCCTCTTCCCACACCAGGACTGGAGGGGGGGAGGGAATGAGGCAATACGACTCGAGGAAGAGCAACGGCCCCCGAGGGCTAGCTAGCCCTTGCCACTCGACACTGGTAAAGTGGCAGATCCGTAAACGTTCAAGTGGACACACCCACACACATCCCCAATCGGCCACCCGGGAAAACGGGAAATTACAGGAGTGAGCGTTTTCTTTCCTCGCGTCAACGGTTTTCTATCAAATTTTTGGAAAGCTCAGTTGTCGCAAGAATCTGACTTAACGCACAACGTAGAGCTTAGTTATCAGTAATTAACGAACGCGGGCCTGGTATAAACGATTAACGAACGTATAAAAGATATGACTAATTAACGAACGTATTGTAGATACAACTGATTTACGAACGCGGGTGCGTGATTTAAGGAACCCAGCACAGGTGTAAAAGTGTTTAACGAACACGGGTTCAACTGATCAACGAAGACGAGTTGCAATTTTCCATATATAACTTGATAATCCCGCAGCGATGGGGCGTCTGCCGGCCACCAACCCTCGTCCCCCCCCTTCCCCCTCCACCTGCCGAAAAACAACAAACACTGCAGCGGTCGCGGGGCCTCATCACGTGACCCCTCAGTCGTTTATGTCGTCCATCACCAAAAACATTTTAATCCGTGTGAACTTAATCCCTCGGGGAACGGCCTTCAAGTACGATAGTATATCCCTTGAGCACGACGTTGGGTCAGATCATCACCAACACTCAGAACTGGAGTTAAACCAAAACGTTGAATAATGAGTCCCTTTTCAACAATTACTGTGTTCTATTTTCCATACCTGCCACATTACGTTTGCCACCACCTGCGCTGGCAGCTGAAGGACTGGCCAGGCACGATCTTTGTTTCTTTCCTTTGTCGGATGGGTCGTGGAGTGATTCTAGCCTTCAATTTTCTCCCCTATTCCTACGATCAGTTTCAAGATAGGAGGTTCACCATCATTTACAGAATGGGTGGAAAGTTTGTCCCATCTCACTCGACCCTGATGGTCGCCCATAACACTTGATCACAACTAATCTTAAGAAAATGAAATATCAACAAGAGCTTTTTTTTTCCAAACTACGAGAGTACACGACGTCTAAACTCCCACGCGAACGTTAAAGGCTAAAAACTTATTTTGAATGTTGCTAAATACTCGTGTAACATAAAGTGGGTCTATTAAAAGGACACTATCAAATTGATGAACATGCGTTGAGTGAGACATTATAAAAGGTTACTGTGAGGGACGGGTGAAGACTTGACGTGTGGCTCTCAACTCACAACACCCGACCAAAGCCGGCCGTCCCGTGCCGCTGCTCCATCCTCAGCCACAGATGCCCACAACAACTTTAAACCCACCTCACTATATCTGAGTCGTTCGCATGAGGTTATACTCTACTGCTTCCTCACAACTTTTATAACTGACAATCCTTCACTCTTACACCCTTACGTATGTAAGCATACACACACACACACACATACGTGTATACCCAAAAACATGGCAACATACACACAGATACAAACTACACCCAGAGAAATTAATACATTTTGAATAAAAGGTTTATACGATGTAATGCAACACTTTCAGTATGGATCTCTAAGTTATCGGGCTCAGTATGTTTATCCTTCCTTCCAAGGGATTCCCCCGGGTGCCCGTAAATTTTTGCCTTGTCCACCAAAAGTCGGCTGGTGAGATACGACCCAGCACACGACAGTGGTCGTACGGGTACTGTGGTCGTGTGGTTAACTCCTCCACCAGTGCGTAAGCTCCACGTCTCACACCGCTACCACAGGCCCACCAAAGAAACGTAACCACAGAGACCACTATTCACTGTGGTTTGAGCCTATTATCCAACCATTTATTTTCATTACTCCCTCAGCATTCCCGACTACTTAATACCGACCACTCGCTCTATTAAGTCATTCCTGAGAGAGAGAGAGAGAGAGAGAGAGAGAGAGAGAGAGAGAGAGAGAGAGAGAAGCCAATGTACCGATGTTTCTGATCACATGAGACAATCGTCCAGATTTAGACGTGATTTGATTACGGCAGCTGCGTTGGTTGACTAGCAACTCGCTACAAGAACAGCGGGTAATCAAATTCCTTTTTTAAGACAGCATACCGGCCTCTATCCCCACAACTCGTCGTAAACAGCGTGAGACCAGAATGTAACGTGCTCTTCTCTGAAACCAGATACAGATATGCGCTCTTCACTGGTAAGGGTATTCAAATCAAATTGCAGTGGATTCCCTATCTAGGTCAGACAACACGATAAAGCTGATGCCGTAACTTAACTCGGATTGTATAACAAAAAATACGTACCTACATCACAAAAGATATTCAAAACCAGTAGAAGGGAATAAACCAGCAATAACAGACCCACTTTCCATCATAATGCCTATAAAGATATTAACAGCACACTACTATACAAGATGGTACCACTGCTATATTAAGGCTAGGCTGTGGCTGAACTGGAATTTACATCATATGAAATGTAGAGCTCATGAGCGAGGATATGGAGACAAGGTAGTTCAAGAGATGAGGAACCACGAGTGTAAAAAAAAAATAAAGAAAAAAAAACTCCTAGCACGGTACAAACAGGTAATTAAATCTTGCTGGACACCTTCTCCCTGACGCGCCACACACACACACACACACACCAAGCAACACGTTCCCTCTCTCCCCTACGACCCGTGACAACCCCGGCGGCATGGGTCAGCTTGTGGCTCAGCGTCAGGAGAGGATGAAGAATGAGGGGACAGCTTCCCAACGCAACAAAGTTGAGGTGCCGGGAGGACAAGATACAGCAGGAGAGAGTTCAGGACACTGCAGAAGGGCGCTGCGGTGACAGTCACTGCTTAAGGACAGTATGGGGTGATGCAATCATCCAACACAATAATAATCTTAACATAATCACAGATCTCGCAAGGCTAGTACTTTCTGTCTTAAACAGATGTAAATTAGTTCCAATTTATATTCCTCTTTCGATGCAGGGCTTAATGCGAAGTCTACTGTCGTATTTTCACTGTCAAACTATCCACCATCAGACCGTGTCAATAAAACATGGATTTATAAACCGTTCTTCTGAGCTAATCTCACCCTCCTGTAACTCTTTAAAAAGACGAATATTACAATAAGACTCATCGAGGTTTGCCTCCTGCTGGACCACACTGTTAGTAATTTCAACGAACAGCCAAAATCCGGTAACTGGCCTCACTATATCTGGACCGAACCTCATCATTATTTATAACCACCGTTACCCAAGCCCCGCGCTGGACTGATTCTGCTTGGGGGATGGTGGAGGAGGAACGTACGGCAGAACAGCCCACACTTGTTTACTGCTTCGATCTCGGGGGTGAGTTTTACCGAGCATCGCAGTGAAGTAAATGACAAAATCTGATAGATGGATAAAGAGAGAGAGAGACAGAGAGAGAGAGAGAGAGAGAGAAAGGTGAGACGAAGTCTCCCAAAAGACCAAAGGTCAGTCGGGAAAGGCGGTATGACTCACTGAGGGACGTTGAGGTAAGGCAGGCGGCAGCGCGCGGAGGGGCCGAGACGCGGGGAGCGACCAGATGAATGTGTCAAGGGCAGCGTGAAGTGTGGTGGCCACGGGGCGCCGCCCCAGGGTGGTGCCGCGCGTTACTCAATGTGACGGGAAGTGGGGAGGAGGGCGGAGGGGAGGGAGTGATGTGGGGTTGCAGGAGAGATGACAGGAGCCCTACAGCGTGGGGTGAGGAGGAGGAGGAGGAGGAGGCAAGACGGGAACCCAGCTACTGAGGGAGGTGACGTAAACAGAAGAGCAAAGCAAGCAAAAGCCGAGACACAAAACAGAATTCAAGAAACTGGATCAGAAACAGAATGGCGCTTGGAAAACAGGAGGGTGTACAGAAACAAACAGAAAGAGAGATGAAAAGGAAAAGATTAATAAATGCAGAAAATTCATGCTAACGTAACAACAAAGAAGCCGGATTCTTTAGACTCGATCGTATATTGGGGAGAAAAATGAGTCCTCAGAGAGAGAGAGAGAGAGAGAGAGAGAGAGAGAGAGAGAGAGAGACTGCCGAGGAGGATGAGGAAGTACTCCCGCACTGCTTTGAGTGCCCGTTAACACCTTACCTACGACAAGATCTGTGTGCTGAAGAATCAAGCGTTTCAACTAATTGTTGTCTACTTACTGACCTGAACGCGTACAAAATTTGTCGCTCCGCAAGTTGATATCAGGCACGATTTACACGATCTACCATTTTTAAGATAAAGGTATCTTTTTAAAGAAACATGCTGATGGATCTGGTGCAAAAAATGAATAAGGAGGGGAAATAATGCGAGTAACGCAGTGAATGAATAATATATGGAGAAATGGAGAAGGCAAAAAGTGAATGGCTAGTGGAGGATATCCTGGGAAAATAACAGTGATTAAGTATCATCACGGTAGGAAAGGAAGTTAGACCAGGAGGAGTGGTGCGGGAGGGAGTGATCCTGACGGAGTGAGAGGTGAGGTACAGGAGACATATTGGGAGCGCCATCCCCCGTTCCCCCCAAACACACATACACACACACATATACACTGGCACCCAAACAAGAATGTACTCGAGCGTACCGGCCTGGCGCCCTGCTGGTGCTACTGGCCGACCGAGTGCACGTGTAAAAAGACAGGTGTGCGGGACCCGCGGAAACCAATGGTAGTGGGACAGGTGTGTGTGTGTGTGTGTGTGGGACGGGGATGCAGGTGTCGGGTCAGGTGTGCTGTTTATGTAGTCGCTGGGCGTCAGTTGTGTTTATAACGTGCCGACTTGGCTGGGCCATAGGCGCTCCCTCCTCCTCCTCCCACTCCCTCACCTCACTCCCACACACACACCATCCACACTCCCTCACGTGAGATAACACCCACCTCTCCTTCACCTTCCCTCACTCCAGGTTCTCTCTCATGTATGATAACATCACGCCCTCATCTCTCGTTCTCCCTCATGCATGTCAAGTCAAAGAGGTTTTACGGCACGATAACTAATCAGAGAGAGCTGACGTCCAGGCCAGGACATGAATGATAAACTGGAAGCAAAAAGAGGAGAAAAATAGTCGATTGGTTGGAAAAATCAGTGCATATGATAGGTAAGGCAAAAGGAAAGACTGGCCTATGGAGCATACAAGGAAGAGATGGCATGAGTAGCCTGAAGGATTACTTTGAAAGAGACGAAAGAGAGTAAGACCATGAAATCGTGGACAGGTGGGATGTAAGAAGGCTCCGCGCACCACTCCCACACTCCTAAGTCGGGAGAGGAGCGCTGTACAGTATCCCTGGGGGTCTCTATCTCGCCCCCCTCACCACTCATGCATGTTAACTCAGGCGCGGTCGGCGGCACCTCCTCAGGAGTTAGGTAGATGGAAGCAACCGCCAGGTCGTAAAGATCGACTGCGATAACAACTAGCGACTGTAACGCTGGGGGCGTGAAGAACGAAGTGGTGCAGCTGCTGCTGCTGAGGGAGGGAGGTACGTAAATGTGTCTGTCGCCCGTCTGCCGCAAGTGTTGCTGGGGCATAAGTGCCTCGCCGCTGCCATCTTGCCTCCCTGTCGCTGGCGATCGTGGGAACACATGCGTCGCCTGACTACTGCTACTGCTCCTGTGGGAGGGTACGTGTGTCGCCTGCCTTCTGCTGCTATCTCAGGATTTTTTCTTCTTCGCCTACGTCAACAGCTTCGCGTTCAGGTACATAAAATCATCAGAAAAATAGTAATAATAATTAAAATAAAAGAAGCATTTCGCTCGTCAGCGTACCCATGTCTACCACGAAGTAACTGGAAGTATACAATGAGCCACACAATCACACATAACAATGGAAGTTGGCGAGCCTGACGCTGGATTACCCCCCTTGTATGAGCTTTGGCTACGGCCTCTCGGAGCACTCCGCTGAACCTCCTGACGATTATGGCGCAGGCCGGATCCAGACTGGTGTCTGCCGGGCGGCATTAGCTTAGGGACACACCAGCCATAACAAGGATGCTCTGAGAAGATCAGACAATGCTATCCCCGGTGTCTGCCAGCATCTAATTGCACTAGTGAGGGAAACCTCGCATGGTTAACGAATTATGAAGTCGTCATGCTATTGCGGAGTAAGAATATCAAATCTGATGGTCGTATGTGGAGCCTGATGGTCGTGTGTGTGGAGCCTGATGGTCGTGTGTGTGGAGCCTGATGGCATGTGGAACCTACTGGTAGTACGTGAAGTCTGGTAGCTGTAAGTGGAACCTAACTGTAGTATGTGGAACGCGATGGCAGTATGTGAAGCCTGGTGGAAGCCTGTAGGTTGATGGCAGTATGTGGAGCTTGGTGGAAGCCTGTAGGTTGATAGCAGTATGTGGAGCCTGGTGGAAGCCTGTGGAGCCTGGTAAGTACATGTACATTTTCACGAATTTAGGCGCAAGGACTCTGTCTTGAGTCTACGGAGAATGCACACAAGATAGCCTGAGGATTTGATGAAGGTCCTGACGCGTTCCTTCCAGTTTAATCTAACGTCCTGAGTGACACCGAAAAGCTACTGCAGGCGCACTGAACCAGGAGGAAGCTATACCCTAAGGAGACAGGAAACAGTGGGTTATGACTGGGGGTGAGAGTGATGTGCAAAGCTACGGTCTTGGTTTGGATGATGTTGACGTGGTTAAATCAAAATCTGGAGGCTGGTTTAGTTGGGAGGGCTCTTGTTGACGCTGACACCAACAGCAGACTCATCAAAGTTCTTGCCTTAAGCAGGAGCATCCGTTAAAACATTATCTCTGACGATCCGCAAGCACAATGGTATCATCTCTATGGCCTGTGAGACGCCACACGCGGGAGACTGGATAGAGATGGTCCCTCGGATGCGTACAGCCTGGCGACGCTCAGTGAGGGAATCTGGAAGCCATGTGGCGAGTCTTCTCATCGATTAATAGCTGTGTTGTTGTTAATAAGATCAAAAGGTTTGAAGCCAATGAAGGCGGGAAACAAAGGGGGTCTTGCGCTTCTCTCTAGGTTTATGAAGCTGACTAGGCAGTGGGTGGCAGAGGAGGTGTTCATTTTGCCAAACTGTTGACAGTCTATGGAATTTGCAATGTCTGCGTAAACACAATTCAACACAAAGGTTTCACAGGCTGAGCTAGGGAAAATGGGGCCGATTGCAATGGGTCGTAACTAAATGAGACACTTTGGCTTTGTTGTTGACTTCCTCACTTGGTTGGCATAAGTCTTCCAGAAGGGTACTACTGGAAGGAGACACTGGCGATTGAGCAGATACGTTTGGCTTGCTCCGGAGGGGGGTGTGTGTGTGGAATATACTGTATACTTTGACTGGTAAGCCAATGTGGGTAGCAGAGAGCTTTGCCTTGAGGCTATGCAGCGACTTCACATTCTTGTACTGGCTCTGAGAATCTTGGGGCTCTCAAGCAGGCTTGAGAGCAGGTGGTTTTATGCTGGAGATATCTCTGTAGTTGGCCTGATGTCGTGGAGGCTGACAGAACATAATGTGGAACCCGATGGTAGTAAGTGGAAGGTGATAGTACCGTAGAACCTCATGATAGTGCGCGGAGGCTGATAGTATAGTGCAAAACGATGATGGTTGTATGTGGAACTCGGTGGACGGTGGAGGAAGCTTAGCTCACGGGCATGACCATCTCTTGCCGTGGGTATACGACTGGCTTATTGCTTCTCAGGCGTCCAATAAAACCCGTCGGGAAGTGTTCGACTGAAGATTCGGAATAATACAACAAAAATACTCTTCGAACGCGTTACAAAAAATATTTGACCACTAATGTTACCAATTTATCTCCTGAGTGACAATTAATTCTCCTCTATAGCTGCTGGCAGCTGGGCAGTACCCAGGGAATCGCAACTCACCCTACGTGCTTTCATAACCAGCAAACGGCTCTTTGCCTTAATCAACTTCCGTTTCAAATTTACTCGTATTTGTGAGAGACACGATAACCCACTCTCCCATGGGCATACGTATCAGGTCAGTGACGAGACACCGAACCTTTCGAGCAGCTCATGACATCACCGAGTCATGAAGCAGAACTGGCATCGACCAGGAAGGATAGTAGTCCCAGGGAGGGAGGGGACGGCTATGGTTCCGTCAAAGGCATCAACATATCACAAGCCGAACATTAACGACGAAGTTCCCTTTGAGCACGATAACTCAGCCACCCGACAGCGCCTGTGTATGATGCGGACCTCTTGAGCGCGATAGCTTGGCCCTCTGACTGCGACAGAGGGTAGCCTCTGCTAACGATAACTCTGTCGTGTGGGCTGCGACCATACATGAACACCCTCCCCCTAGGAGGGTTTGCAGGTCCTGAATACGATGGCAGCTCTCGACCATCTGGCTATGATGAATTGGTCATTCGCATCAGTTGACGGCCTCGTAAACCATCCTTATCCCCTTCTTTATCCTTCGCTAGGGCGGGCCTTTAGGTCTGCCTGTCGCGAGTCCCTCTGGACACACCTCACCCCTCACCCTAGGCCAGGTTGGGCACCTGAGGTTCGCCTCTCGAGAGCCCTTGGACACACTCCCTCCATCTGTCACGTTTGCTACACAGTCACTGACTTTCCTCAATGCTTCAGTCCTTCCCATATTACCTAATATCTGACTGGTCTTCTCCCGTGTGTATCCAGTTTGTCGTACAAACGAACACAAAGGAATACAAAGGAATTCAAACAACAACGGACCAATTGGATATCTCGAGGCTGTATGAGATAGTGAAAGACATTAGAAATTCACAAGTTACCGTGGTTAAGAGCAGAGAGGCATACAGATGACTGAGAGAGAAATAATTCCACATTTTTTGCAGCCAAAAAGGTGAAAATAAGGTTAGTCGTGGACTGAAAGTGAAATATCTATCAAGTCTGCCCTTAAACGTATCAATATTGCTGCTTTCAACTGCACTAAACTGGTGAATCAATCTTTACGTCAACAATCCAGCTGAAGAAAAAAGGACCTTCTGCCTTTTCAAAAGTAAAACGTTTGCCCAAGAGTTTGCGCAAATCCATTATCGTTACGAGTGAAATCCGACAAATCTGGCCTGGTTGTCTGTTATATCGTGATTATATATATATTAGGTTTTCAATCAAGTATTCTTTGAGGCGCTCCTCCGTCTTGTGACAAGTTTCTTATACGATCATACATCACCGTAGTTGACTTTCTTGTATATCTGACACGACAG
The DNA here is from genome assembly GCA_032361385.1 of Panulirus guttatus. Lineage (NCBI taxonomy): Eukaryota > Metazoa > Arthropoda > Malacostraca > Decapoda > Palinuridae > Panulirus > Panulirus guttatus. The sequence goes on along the minus strand of JAUUDW010222452.1, from coordinate 59 downwards.
ATGTCACATTCAATCTCTCTTTTTGATACTGCTATTTCTAATCCTATCTCTTCTGGTCA
>JAUUDW010222341.1:0-10808 GCA_032361385.1 Panulirus guttatus | reverse complement strand
TCATACGATACCAGGTAACCAGACCCTGTGGCATCATGTAACACTAGGTAAGCAGACCTTGGAGCATCATGTAACGACAGGTAACCAGACCCTGGGGCATCATAAAACAGGTCACATAATCAAAGGAAAAGCAAAAGGGATGATTCATATACTGGTGAGAGGGTTATTGCAGGGTCACTCTCCTGTCCTTTTTATGAAAGGTTTCTTTGTTAAGTAAAGAGCCTTACGAGGGTCACACTGTGGAATAATTAATGTACAGTCCAAGGACTGAGGGATAGTGGAGATTGAAGGTGATGAGGCATAGCTGATGGTACGGAGGCAAGGCTAGGTGGTACAGTAGTGGCTGAGGGAGGGCTGAGTGGCAGTGAATCGCGCTGGAATGGATCGCTATGATTGAGCAGGACGAAACGTTGAGACTGAGGCAGGGCTGAGGGGCAGTGATTAAGGCAGTACTGGCCTGTAGTGGGTGAGAGGGAGCCGGTTGGTTGTGACTGAAGTAGGGCTGGGTAATTGTGACTGAAGCATTGCAGGGATGGATGACAGTGATTGAGTCAGGGTGGTGGTAGTGAGGCATGGTTGTTGGCAATAAAGCACAGGATGGTAATATTGACTGAAGCAGCTGGGTTGGATGGCGGTGGTCAAGGCAGGGCTGATTGGCACAGGGTAGGGTGGTTGTGATTACGGTATGGCTGAGTGATGCTGTCTGAAGCAGGGCACAGTTGTAGTAACTAAGATTACTTCTACCGACCACTGACTCTCCTCACCCAACACTGCAGTGGTTACTACCTCCCACCACCATCACTACTGATATATTTTTTTTTTCATCCACCACCACCAGCCTCCCCCCGACCACCACAGTCCCACAGTCATTTTCATACACCAAACACGTTAACTCACGACAGACTCGAGTAACCTGAATGAATTGACCTCCAAATCACTGAACTGCTTCAAGGTACAGTTCAAGTGATGGTTTGTGAGGATAATGATCGATGGCGATACATAGCAACGTAAGAAGGGGGAATCTGCGTTAGGCCTATAAGCATATCCAAGGCAGCTCCAAGCCACACCCAGCCATGGTCTCTCGTGCATCCAGTCTGTACTGGAAGCCTCATAATTCATTTGCGGTAATGCTGTCATTTGTTGATATGTTACATACACTGACGACCCCTGTTACCAGGCTAGTGCCGACCTGTCTCTTGTTTATATCTAAATGTCTCTAGTTTACATAACCATTGTCTCCAGTTGTGTCTTTGAACACTTACTTGTCGCACCATATTGATGTCTGCTCAATTTATATCCTGGACCCATCGAATGGCCTCTTCCTTTGCGTATTAAAACAGAGGATAAATTCAGTCTCTAGTCCATCACCAGAACATGAATTTCTGATGTTCATTATCATTTTATGTCATTTTGTTTTGTGTACTTTTTCAGAAAAATATGTTCCCATTACATAAGTGGGCGACCCAAAACTGCACAGTATAACCCAGGTGAAACCTTTCCCTATATCGAAGGAAAAGTATTTGGTGTGTAGTCTAAGGGAAGTGGTCGAACCTTCTTTGTTAATATCTCCACAGCATAAGCAAGATCCCACAGCTCTGGTTGGTCACCTGAAGGTAAAGATTTATCGAACATAATAGCCAATGGATAACAAAGTGTTCCCTTAACATTTAAGACTCCAGACTACACCTCGTCAGGACCAGAGAATTTGTTTGGTTTTACTACGATTCTAGTCTTAGGAAGGATGTCTCTGCTTCATGTCAATATACTTAACCTATTCTCTAGGCTTCCTCTGTAGATTTCTTCTGCGTAAATATGCTTTACGTGCCTTCCCATGTCGGTGCAGACAGGAAGGATTGATCACATCCTACATGTTGTCTGGATAAACCATAAGGATTTGATTTCGACTCGTTTGCTGCCCAGAATTCCTGATCGCCTTTGGCTTCCCAGTTTCTTTTAATAATGTATGTTTATTTTGTCATATGTTCCTCGTATAAAAATCGTCCTTTTTTCTCCCTCTATATATTTTAGACCTTTACTTTGATTACTTTTCATGCCATCTAGGATTTTTTTGTTCAGTCTTAGTTTGCCTGTAAAGGTCATGATGTTCCTGGGCTTATCTTTAGAGCGACCATACAATTATCATAACTTTCAAGGTACTTAATACCTCTCCCCCTTCTTGGATGGTCACCTGTCTGTGTCAGGTCACTAATGGCCTGACAGTGAGGTCAGGCGTCCCTCCCTGACCAGGTCACTCTAGGCAGCTGAACGCAGGTGTGTGTTTTACTTTACCATAGCCTGATGAACGAGAACCAGGGAGTATGACGCTGCTTTACCTTCTTTACTCACCCAAGATGATGTCACCACAGATGGTGTCGAGTCTGATTTCACCAGGATCTGTTCCCACCACCATCCCCAAATTTTTCTCCTGTTTCTTTCATCATCTGTTACCGTTTTCTCTGTTGCCAAGAGCCAGACTCAATGTCGCACATGAACTGCTGCATTCCTCCTCACCAGAGACGTTAATCCTTTGATGCTTAGTTTATTTTATCTCGGGTAGATTTCCCATCGTTTCTCCTTATTTTTTGGAGATCTATAAGCTCAACCCATAGTATCTTTGTTTTGGCCTCTATCTTTCATTCTTGTGGAATATTTTATAATCTTCATTGAGAAAGATAACCATTTTTTCTCGTTTTCTATATGTTTTATTAGTACGAAATAGTTAATGATTTTTCAGTTGATATTATGGAGGAAAATAGCGGGATTTTAAATCACCCCAGGTGTTGGTGAGAACTGTAATATGTTTCCGTGGAGACAAGTGCACGTAACTCTTGCTCTTTATTTTTTTATTTGGGTGAAATAAACCTTAAGAACGTAGGAATGAAATTGTGCCCGAAAGTCCATGCCAGGCAGCTTCTCTACACACCCACCCACTCGCATTCGAGTAACCGTTCAGTTTTTATATAAAACAAAGCGTCCCAACCAATATTCTCCTATATCCCTATCAAATATAGATTTTTTGTTTTAAAACCACTGTTACAATGCCTTTCTGAATTAGATATTCTACTTCTCTGGCCGTTAAGGTACTAGATCACATTTGCTAAGTATTACCATCTGCAGTAAAAAGTCATTTGACATTCACAGTAAGCAAATGGGGGTGAAGATGCACGTGTGTCTACGTGTAAATCCCGTGTTACTTGGAGGCCCTTTGCAGGGGGAGCTAGGACGATGTGATGTATCGATTCCTCTCCTGTATCGTGCGATAGGTAATGTAGTATTTGTAAAGTAGGAATCCGTGTGATTCAAACATGTAACCTGAAAAACGACAGGGGAGCCATGATTGTCGACCTCTCCCTTCCCGCCGACTACCTTGGAAAAATCACCTGGTCACGGTGGTTACAACAGCTGGCCGGACCTGACTCAGGTCACGTCAGGTCTCGCTTTATAATAGGTCTTTTCCTTGGTGGTTTAGCACCTGGGTCGCTCAGGGGCCCGGCGATGGCCAGCGAGCGTCCTACGCTGCGTAGGACATGATGGTCAAAACAGAGGTTATTTTGTCCGTAGTAACCTCCTCAGTGACCAGACTTGTCTTGCATTTGTTTCAAACATTAGATGTTAATGTTTTTCCACAGAACATATAATTTGTCGGATGAAATTAGTTGTAGCTTATATCATATATTCTGTTGTTTGATATTACTTTGTGGCCGTTAGCAGCTCAAGGGTGGGCCGGTTTGATAACTTTTTTCTTTCTCTACACCTCGAAGCTTCAGGACTCTACCTCTTCATGTCTTTCCTAACAGTTATGACCTGGCACATTTTAAAAAGAGGTTTTTTACTTACGCCAAAATTATTGAATACTTTTCCTCGTTTTTTTTGTCCTTTTCATTAACCCTTCCGCTATTAGAAATTGTCTTCTTAGGACCCAATGGTCTGTTGCTGTTTGAATTCAGTTGTATGCTATTCATACCTCAATTAAGGTCCGGCCTTGATGTGGACTTTCGTCCGTGACTGGAACCTCGAACATAAAAAGAAAAACCACGACTGTTTTTGTTATATGAAGGAATACAAACAGGTTCTGTTTCTTTCCCTACTCGTCGAAGCTTTGAAACTCTTCCCTCTATCTTTCTCAGTAACTATGACCTGGCGCATTCTAAAAGACAGGTTTTTAACTTCCTCTAAAATTCGTAGATAGTTTCCCTTGTCTCTTTTTTTTCCTTTTATTATTGTCTCTATATTTCATTTAAGGCCAGGCCTTGATGTAGACTTTTGTCCGTGACTGGAGCCTCCGAAAGAAAATGGAAAAAGAACCTTTTGATGCCTTTGGGTTCATCCTACAAGTCTCATTCCTTCATCATGGGAGTTCATTGTGGAGGAAAATGGAATGTACAGTGGCCGTCCATGTTGTTGCCAGGCCAGGTTGTCGACTGTTACGGCCTGTGTGCCACGATGTGCACTTAACCTCGTGTTCTCTGCTTACCCCAGCTGACTTCTGGTACTGCACAGGAAGTGGCTGTTCGGTACATCTGCCACAGTTGGCGCTGATGGCCTGCCACATGTGTGACCGGAGGACAGCGGCTGGTGGTGGTGGTGGTAGAGGTGTCGGCAGGGCTGATGGGAATTTTGCATTGAACTGTGGTCAAGTGAAAGACTGAGGACGAGTCATAATGAAATTAGAGTTGTTTTACCGGCACGGGTCAAGGTAGGGGTCAGAAATACCCTTCACGATGGTACAATTTTTTAGCGCGATGGTACGTTCCTTTATCATGATGGTACGTTCCTTTAGCTTGATGTTACGATCCTTGAGCACGACGGTACGACCCTATATTATGGTGGCCTGGCCTATGACCTGACCCTTGAGTGAGTACTCCAAGTGAGGTCGACGAAACACGTGTAATTGTCTGAAGAGAAACACGTGAAATTATAGCCAATATAGAGACCTGCATTATATTAAAAGGTACATGGAGACCATATTGACTGAAAGGCGCGAAGGTGAATAGATTTCATGGCGCAAATAGTGTCATACGAATTGATAGATCGAAAATTTATGGGGGATGAAATGGCTAAAGCACCTGCAGCAGGTGTAGTAGCATCGCACATACTGTTGGTGACTGGAGATCTGACTGACTAAGAGGAGGGAGTTGTCTTACAGGAAACCCCAGACGCCTCTCCTTAACCCCTGTGTGACAGCACCTGCTCGGGATAATGATATGCGTCATCTGCTTATACTTAAGAAAGAAAATTCATTAATATTAAGGTAGGAAAGGTTAGGGGATTGTCATCACAGAGAACTGCCATTCCGTGGTGATTTAGGAGAGAGGTAAATAAGTGTATCAGTAGGATGCGAAACTTTAGTGCAGTTAATTATGACGGATTAAAACCACGCGAGGGGGAGGGGGACGTAATTAGGGAGGGTGACCTGACCTCGGGTGGTGGCCTGACCCCGGCAAGAGACCTGACAGTTGGGACAGATGTTTTTGAAATCACTCTCGATGAGGCTCTGGGACTTAGTATTCCCCAAAGGCCATTAATTAGCCTTAGACACGAATGATCGACAGAAGACAAAATGTGATTCTGTTATCCACCACAACTACAACAACAAAAATATATGTAAAGGGAAGAAGGAGCAGAAGGGAGTTAGGAAGACTAAAAGGAATTACCAAGTTAGAATTCCCTACGAGCCCAGATGAGATCCTAGAGTTATTATCTCATGGACCAAGCAAAGGCTTATTATCAGGCCCCAAGGGAAAGGCCTCTAGGACGACATACAGACAGGATATGTATGATCTGATATTTCATGTGTCCAAATTTACATAGACAAAGCATCTTTGTGAGACGGAGAGATGAGGAACTTGCTAAGTGATTTGAACACAAGAGAATAAGGCTGTGCAGGAGGCCTACTGAAACATTTCTTACCCAAGATGATCAGATTTGCAGTGTCTTGAAAGGCGTCGACTGAGGGGACGATATGATGGAAGTGTTGAAATGGACGAGCTGCTTGAATAAAAGTGGGCAGAAAAATGGTACAGTTGGTATTTATTAGAGAACTGACAACAGCGGTGTTAAACTGGTAGATTCAGTTTAGATTAGAAATAGGAAAGTGCTGTGTTCGAAACATTTGTAGTCTAGTGAAAAAATTTACCAAAAAACATCTTTAGTGAAAAACACTGGAAAGTTAACTGAGTGAATTCAAACAGCAGGGGACCAAAACTGGGTCCTATCCGAACAGTTTGTCCTGTGTCGGTTGATATATACATGAGTAACGGACTAGCTGGGTGTAAACAGGAGCTGCCTGGAATGGACTAAATGGCAAACTGTAGTCAACTCTCAGTCTTCTGTTATCAGGCATTTAAAGAAGCGACCGTCCGTCAGTATGGCCGTAGGTGATATTTTACCAGGAGTTGAAGGGAGACGTTTCATGGCAGAGAGATACGCGTCTTGGTTTTCTTGTGCCGTCCAGCGCTAAACATGTATCATAACATAAGAAGTGAGGACACTGCTAGAGGCCTATTGGCCCATGCTTGGCAGGTCCTGAGTCTGTCCACCCTACAACCAATCGACTGATCCCATGAATACATCCAACCTTCGTTTAAAGTTACCTAAAGACCTACCTTCCACTACTGTACCTGGCAACTTATTCCATAAATCTACTACCCTATTCTCAAACCAATATTTACCCACATCCGACCTGAATCTATTTCTGTCGAACTTAAATCAATTATTTTTTGTTCTATCTGATGGCGCCATTCTAAGAACTTTATTCATGTTACCTTTACTAATGCCCTTAACCCATTTAAAAACTTTAATCATATCCCGTCTGGCCATCCTCCTCTTAAGTGAGTGTAAATTCAGCCTTTTTAATCTAACTTCATAAGTGAGATTTCTAATTCCAGGGATCATTTTTGTAATTCGCTTTTGTACTCTCTCTAAACTTAAAGGGAAAGCGGAAAGGAACAAAGGAAAGACTCCTACGTCTCATTCATGTCGAAAATTCTTACGGATATTGAACTCTAGAAACAGGTGTGAAGACATTGTATTCCTCATTATACTTACCATACAGCCTACCAAATGAATCTTCCAAATTCTTTCCTCGACGGTCATTTGTATTTGATTATCTATTAAATTGTATTCTTACATATTCGTCAAGATGTCTTTCTTATGAATTCAGAATCTATCAGTATTATGTATAATACCACGATAATGTCACAGGTTTACTTGAAGACTAATATAGTCTGGATGATAGTAGTATAGGGTCAGGCAAGGAGAAAATTGCTTTCTTTAGATATAAAGATTTAAACTTTTATCAAAGTGAACATGCACAAATGAAAAATGGCGCTGCCAGAGATAAAGATAAAAGTAAGTAGAATAAAAGTATAACACTATAAAAGTAGACTTGAGTGTACTATATGAACAACAAAAGCTTAAGAAGTAACTTGGATGAGAGAAGAGCACTTGCCTGCGTGAAATTTGTTGTCATTGCAAAAACAATATGGATGACCTTAGGAAATAAGAAGCTATTGATTGAATGTTACATGCACGGTTATAAACTGTTTCTAAAAAACCTGGAGGTGGAATAGCTATCTGTAAAAAGACTGTTCAAAATGTTGCATTAAAACTCGCATAAGATTTGGTTATAATATGGGTCGAGGTAAGCGATGGCAGGAAGTCTTTTCATGGGTGTAGTGTTTAGGCGACGAAACCTATAAAGACTGAGAGGAAACTGTATGGGATGAAAGTACTAGGTCAGCAAGATATAACACCATTTATATGATAGAATACTTCCATTTTCTGAAAATAGACCGGACTGTACTAAAGGCGATTCTCAGGCAGAGGATTTATTGGAAGTCGTCCAAGACTATATTCTAAAGCAATTTTGTAAAAGAACCTGTAAAAGAACCTACCAGAGAAAATTATATGCTATACCTAGTTTGTCAATGAAAATTCACATATCAGTATTGAAGCAGAGGAAGAGGAAATTTTGTCATAAAGAAATCCACTTTGTTGTAATGTGGAGGAAGATTGAAAAGAAGATTTAAAGTACCTGACTCTATGCTACAGATTACCTGGCTCTATGCCACAGAGTACCTGACTCTGTGCTACAGATTACCAGACTTTATACTACAGAGTACCTGACTCTGCTACAAAGTACCTGACTCTATGCTACAAATTACCTGACTCTCTGCTGAGAGTACCTTACTCTATGCTAAGAGTACCTGACTCTCTGCTAAGAGTACCTGACTCTATGCTAGAGACTTTTGAAGGATTAAGATACCAGCTGAGGGAAGAAGACTGGGGAAAGTTTATTTCAGGTGAGCTGACCTCAGAGGATGGTTGGTTGCTTGGTGGGTTGGGCTTTAGACCTATCAACAGCCAGGGTCTGTAAGGTCGTCCGGCGCTGAGAATAATTCTAAAACCAAACTCAATTTCAGTATGCATTTGACCCATGACCTTAGGAGTTGAACGAACGTCAGGTCAGTCTGAAGAGGATGATTATGAAATTTATGAGAGAATTATGATTAATGATCAAGCACCTGATATTCATTACATTTATTCAGATAGAATTCTATTGAAACTCAGTGGATGATTAAAAGATTGAAATACTCTTTGGACAGTACGAAGTGCAGGAAAAATGAAAAAGGGAGGAGTCTTTGTTGTGATCAATGATTATTGATAAAGGAAGTACAAAAAGGCTTCAGGAAAGTCAAAAAGAATATGAGAAATGTGTGACCTAAAAGTCTAAACGGAACCGTGAGAGATTTTTTTGGATATGTAAAACAGAAAGCGAGAGAAGATGTAGGATCAATCTAAACTGATATGTAAAAAGATAATGGTCAGGAAATGAGAGGGATTTAGATTTCAGTATTTTACTTATTTAACAAAGAAGATCAAAGTGTCATATCTAACGTCGAAGAAAATATGCAGTGGAAGTGAGGAAAATAAGTATTGCACATTTTCTGTTCTCTGAGCACCAAATAAATCACCAAGAGTCCCACGGGAATGCAAGAAAGAAATTGTTCATCCATTAGTAAACAATCTTAACACATTCCTAAGGTCCGAAACCATCTTTGAGGATCTCACTTATAATGCTAATATTAGAAAAGGATGATATGAGTCGTCCAATAAGTCTAACGTCAGTAGTGGAAAAGTTTCTGGAGGTAATAATTGCAGTTGAAGTTCGAACATATCCAGAAAAACACAACTTTAAGAAATAATTCTGAGTTTTGATTTATCAAAAGGAGATTTTCAATCACATATTTACCTTGATTTTTTTTCACTAAAGTTTTTGAAGCGGTAGAAAATGGTGAAAAGTATGACATCGTTTACATCACTTTATGTAAGGCATTCGACAATGTTACTCATGAGAGATTAATAAAGAATATGGATGCTCATAGCAAAAGTAGGGAAGTTCTAAACTGACTAGAGCCTAGTTTGACTTAACTGCCAGGAAACAGACGGTTAACATAGACAGGAATAAATCACAATGGGTACTGGTAACTAGCAGTTCTAACAGGGTCTTGGGACCTCTGTTTTTTACAATAAAAAAGAATACAAAGGAACTCATTTAGCAACAGACCACTGAGTTCTTTCGAGGCTGTTTGTACAGAAGAGATCTGAAACTTATAGATCAATGTGGTAAGAGTAAAAAGACAGGTAATTCAAAGAGAAAAAATGGTGTAAAATTTTCATGTAACTAAGGAGGCGCAAATGATGTCAGTGGAGGATTTGAAGCGAAATATTTTTGAGATCTGCTCTTAAACTTATCTATGGTACTGCATCAACTACTCTGGTTGGTAAGTCATTTCATATATTAACAATCCTGTTGAAAAAAAAAACTTATTTCGCTTCATTCTAGGTTAAACTTTTGCCCATGACTTCGTGAACATCACTACAAGTAAATCAGACGAATCCATCCTTAAGTAGCTTTTGAGACCGAAATTATCGAAGCTTTTGCTAATTTTGAATACCTGTGTTAGATCACCTTTTAAACTCCTTTTTTTCGCAAATATTTTTACGTCGTTTTGTTGGCTCTCACAGGACTTGCTTCTTAGTTCGAAAATCATCTTGGTAGAAAGTCTGTGCTCCATTTATCTGTTTTTTTAGCAGCACGACCAAAGTGAATCCAGTATTCAAGCCTGGGATGCACGAGGGACTTGTAACGAAAGAGAATGATTTTCCTAGACTTAGATTCGATAGCCCTACCTAGAAATCCAAGAACTTTCTTCGCCGTTTTGATTGCTTCTGTGCACTTAGCTTTAGGTCACTAAGATTATTACATCCGTCTTTTTTCTCATTTACCTTTTGTAGTTCAGGTGAATTAATACTGAACCTTCCTTTCATAGTATTTACTCCCATTCATCATTTATCACTGAACGCATTCATTGCAAGTACGTTATTCTTTAGGCAAAGTGTTCCTTTATTGAAGGGAAGCGCGATAACCTCTCTTCGTCATCCACTTAATTGGTCTTAAGCTAAGGGTATCGTAGATAACTTTGTCGCTTTACCTTTCCCTCACTTTCCCGTTCTGACGGTACAATAGCTGTCTCTCCCGTTGACAAAGCAACTCTCTTGATTCCTGTTGCTCCCTAAACTCTACCTTAGATGACCCTTAACATTTCTTTACCACGTGATGCTGCTCTTACTAATCCTGTGCCCCTCCCCGTAATCCCTTTTCGAACCGTCCGAAGAGCTCTTTTTCTCTGGACACAAGCAAGGCTTATGGTCCTGATGGCATCCATCCCCGTGTACTGAAAAAGTGTGCCTCTGAACTTGCACCTGTGCTTGCTCGTCTTTTCCGTTTCTGTTTAAAAACCAAA
>JAUUDW010221789.1:0-14224 GCA_032361385.1 Panulirus guttatus | reverse complement strand
GAGAGAGAGAGAGAGAGAGAGAGAGAGAGAGCGAGAGAGAGAGAGAATGGGGGTGGGTGAGAGAGATCATCCCTCAGTAGGTTTTTTTGTGTGTGTGTGTTTTACATGATGTCGACATGAACACGCCAGCCACAGGGTACTAAGGTTACGTCAACACACACACACACACACACACACGCGCGCGCACACGCACACACACACACACACACACACACACACACACACACACACACCGGTTTATGCATCCTTGACCAGTGGTGAATCTGTTGGCTTCTGGGGAAAAAATATGTCCATCTGTCCTGCTATCTTATATCTGTCTATCATAACTCCGGCGGGACAATTACTGCTCTCACTGGGTCATCATACGCCTGACTACTTTCCCATGTTTCCATACACACTTTCCATGTCCGCTCCACAGGAGTGTTCCCTCCGGTAATTACTGTCTTGTCCACCAGTCCACCTATCCCCATAGCATCTCCATCGTTACGGAGTCTTATTGCTCTCCTTATTCCATCCCATGTAGTATCTTCCTTTCCAATGTACCTGTATCTCTCTCGCTTAATCAGAGTCACACGCCTTAGTAACACGGTAACACCGGTTAATATTATCACTGAGATACACTTTAACCGAAAAACACTGTAACTAAGAAACACTTCAACTGAGAAACACTGTTGCTACGAAGCACTGCAAATGAGAAAGACTGCAACCAAGAAAAAAAATGTAACTCATTTATGTACACTATGCCTAGACACGTCTGAAATCCTGTTAAGTAAAGAAGAGACGCAGGTTATAATCACACAGGTCACAGAGAGAGCGATATGAATACGTCAGACAGGTCAGGCTCACAATTACCCGAGTCATCCCCACAGACACACAGGTCAGTCACAACAGGTCACCCCTGAATCACACTGGTTATGTGTAAAATCACTCAGGTCACCTCCACAGTCGCACGGGTCGTTAGCACTGGTTAACAGGTCATCCCTACTGTCGCACAGGTCAGAAAGTTGCCACATGTTCAGGTCAGCCTCACAGGTCAATCATACGTACAAACAGGTCAATAGGCTACCACAGATACACAGATCAACCACAGAGGTCAGTGGGCTACCACAGCCACACAGGTCATCCCTCCAGCCAGCACAAGACAGGTCAGTAGATTACCACACGTTTACAGGTCATCCCTCCAACCACACTCACAGGTCAGACGGAGGTAAGCGTGTTAGTGTCAGCTTGCTTTGGCCTCACGGCTCACGTGAAAGCTTTGGGGGAACTTGACTCCGGCGTGACCCCGTGACCAACCCCGGCGACACCGCCGCCGCAGCCGCGGACGGAGCCCGAGGCCGCCGCTTGCGGCCGCAGACCGCACTTTAGTGCTCGCTAGTCCACAGATAACTTTCATCGCTTGAGGTAGTCACTGGAATGCCGCTTGCGTCTGTTTTTTTTTTTTTATAAATGGATGGAATGATTTGTCTCACCAAGAATATAATTTGTCTCGCTAGGACTATAATTTGTCTCACCTGAACTATAACTTCCCTCATAAGACTATAATTAGCCTCACCAAGAATATGATTTGTCTCACGAAGACTTTACCTTGCCTCATCAAGACTATAATTCGTCTCACAACGAGTATAATTTCCCCTCACTGTGACTTGCTACACTATAGTTTTCCCTCACCAGGACTATAAAATCCCACACCAAATCTATAAGTCGCCTCTTCAAGCCTATAATCTTAATTTGCCTCCCTAAGACTACAATTCAAACCACCATTCTTGAAAAAAAAAACGCTCACGAAGCTTATCCAAGCCTTGTACACGTATACAACAGAGTCGAACTCATCTCTCCCTCGGAACACATGGCGTACCACACACATTTTCTTTTTTTTCTATCTTTACCTCTCCAGACATACCTGAGGTACGTTTAATTTGACACCACTGTACGAATCTGAGACTTCGCTAAACTTAGCCCTCGTGAATGACCTTCAAAGGGAGCGTCTAAGATTTCCAAATTATGCGGTTTTCTGAATACAAGTTAGTACCCCTCGTGCTCAACATGACGGTACGATCCTTGAGAACGACGGTACAAAGACTCCGGTGCACGACGGTACGAGATCATTCGGAGTATGACAGCCAATGGCATCTGACCTGACCTCAGTTGATCGGGGCAATGGGTCACTGAGCAGGCCATCATATCCTAGATCGTGCCTTGTATCAAACACGAAAAAAATAATGTGGTTCTACCGGCGTTGTATACCACATGATCAAGTCGTCTCGTTGTGTCAGCGCGCATAGTTCACTCCCAACTCAACCCTCGTCCACGTCGTCCGCTACATCGTCACTGTGCACGTCACGTGGTCGGCCACGTAGCACATCACGTAGGGCTTCCCAGCGGGGCAGAAGGGCTCCCTCCTCCGCCTAGGCCTAAGGAGGCCCCCCGTCACTGCCGGCCCCACCATGAGGGGTCTGCAGTGGATTATATCAACGTCTTGGCGCAGCTCGTGTTCACTGCTGTTCACTGCCGTCGTCTTTCACGTTGTTGATTTATAAATTCATGAAGGTCTGCTTCGATCAGAATAGCAATTACTTCGAAAAATAAAGGTAGATTTTGCTGTATTTGACTGTTATTTTGATGAATATCTGTCATACTGATATCGTGATGATTATCTGTCATGGCGATATCTTGAGGAATATATTTCATCCTGATACCATGATAAATAGCTATCATATTGATACCCTGATTAATACCTGTCATACTGACATCTTGATACTTACCATGCTGTTTTCTTTCTTAGAATTAGGAATGAAACACTGAATGTATCCAAATATTCAACAGTCAAGATGTGATATCTACCTGCGTGTAAGGCTTTCAGACCGAACATTATCTTGCAGATCTTGTGGTGAAATCATCTCTACAAAAATGGGTTTCAGGGGAATCTGGGAGGCAGGTTGTGTGTGTGTGTGTGTGGAATGGATGGGGGGTGGGGAGGGTATCGGGTTACCCATAGTGCCGGAAACCACAGACCAAGATTATGTTGTGGTGTTGTCCACGGCAGACTGGCCCAGGTAAGTCAGGACTTGGCCGAGCTAAACTTAGGCCTGAGAGAAGAGGAGACTCACGTAGTCTGTATAGGGACCTAGATTCACTCTAGTACGCATGTTGCCTGTAGAATCTCTTCCTCGACTTCCTATTACATACAATTCATTCCCTCCAATTTAAACAACGTCTTACCTGCCTAGTCCTGCACCCTCTCAAAAGCGAGTATAACAAAGATGCAAACCCCACAAAATAGTGGAATCAGAACAATCACTGGCTACCTAGCAACCACAAACACTCAACACCTTCACAGCGAAACAAAGATTCTCTTAATATAGTCCCACTCCAACATGCTCGGCAGTGAATTCTATGCAACATCACTACACCCCTCCCACCCAAACCACTCCATCACCAGCCCCCAAGAAGAATTTTAAAAGCTTATCCCTGACTTACACTCCAGTAACCTCAACTCACAGCCCGACAAGCACTCAACAACCGATTTCCTTACTCAGTCTTAAACTCCGACCCACTCATCGGAAATCACACTCCCCAGACAAACACGGTTCACACTCTCCTGCTTACGTTTTGGACGTCGCCCATTTCTACAGCACTTGTAAGGTCCCTTCAACATATCCCAAGACCTTTTCATGCCCACGATGCGACTACTCAAATGCCCTGCACTTTCTGCACGTTGACTGAGAACATCACAATGTTTTATGACCCGTAGTCCCGAACGGTGGACGTGGCCAGCTTCCTGAGCGCTGCAGGAGCCTCCTGGACATCAGGTTGCTGTATTTCCAGATAGTATATATTGCTATTTAAAATGACAAACCCCGTACCACTGAAAGGTTATCCTGACGAGATTATTCATTTTTAGATTATCATGTTATCAAGATAATCCTCGCAGTAGCACTTTTTTGGCACAGCTACCGTGAAGGTTCGCTGATCAGCTAAATGGCACGTAAGAAGGAGAGTCTCACTACATCGCTGGTCACTTTCGACCCTATGCATCCAGCACTGGTGGGACAAGCGTGCACGGGATCTCATTTTCTTTTTTATGTATTTTTTACTGTTTTCTCCTCATTACCCTATCATGTCACGCACTTTATCCTTGCCTGTTGCATGCACTTATTTCTAAACTCATTGCACACGTCTGCTGCAGGGGAGGGGATGGGGGGTTGATCACTCCCTAAAGCTAGAGCACCTTACAGAGTCTTAATCATATGCTTGTGTCTTTATACAGGAAGCACATGAAAGCAGTTCAATAGCAGGTCAGTCGTCCTTGTGTTGCGCCTCCGTCTCCTGCAACAGCTGAGGACAGCGGGGTACGATAATGAAGGCAGTTTATCAAGCCTGGGAGGTGGGTGGAGGGGTAAGATTAATTAACGATAGTCTAACGTTTCAGTAGCGAGGGTAAACATCCCTCATGATGCTCACGTAGGGTTAGGAGGGGGCAACCCAACCCCGTCCCTTACCCTCGGGGAGAGTCAGGCACAAAAATCTGAGGGTTTCGCACGAGTTTGAGGTCCGCGCGGTGTGTCCTCCTAGGGGCCTGCGCACGGTCCGCTCGATGCGATCTGACGAGGGTGATGGAATTACAGCGGAGGGAGGCTGAGGTAGGGCCCAGGATGGTGCCTCCTCCCTCGTCACCGACACCACCTCTGTGGTGTGAAGAGCACATCCCTCTTCGAGACGTACGTGTCTTCGGGTGTGGCTGTTGTTGGTTTATGACAGACCGGAGTGAACCAGGTTGGTCATCCCGAGCCGTCCATCAGCTCTGAGGTTAAGCAAACGAATCGTTTCTATTCGGGCGTCATGCAGGACGCGTTGTTCAGCCGTGCATGATGGATAAACACGGGAATCATTAGTAAATCTCCCATGTATGAAAGCAGTCATTAAGATGTATAGGATACGAGTATGAATACAGAAAAGGGCATCCAAGATCATTCTCTGTCCCTCATTTACTCTCTTTCGTCACCGATCAAGAAGCTCTAAACACACTGGTTCTCCCAGCTTCTGAAAACCTTCAACTGGGAAGAAACTGATACACCATCCCGCCGCCACCGTCACCTCCTGCCACCAGAGATCCCTCGTCCCCGGGTTACAGTTTGGCACTACTACCGCATCGAGCCATTTCTTGTTCGTACATCCTCCACAAGAACATCATCAATAATCGATAGACTGGCTCCCTAATGTCTGTATGAAGCCTCTCCTTCATCCGCTCTTTCCTCTTGTCTTAGGAACTCGCTGCCTTTGTACTTGTCTATACGTTTTTCAACCTTTGGCTACATTTGATTTAATGAATCACTAATCACTGTTATTATCATGATTAGACAGACAGCAACGAGAGACAGACTGAAGTGTTCCTGGCGTGTGTAGTATCACGATACGTGAAAATAGAAAAATGGATGCAGAAAGAATGAGTCAAATGAGACACTGAAAATTATGATATTAGTACATTCTGCCCCCTTATCAAAGAAGTTCATCCGGGTGTTAAGCAATTTTCAGCTAATTTCAAGCTTACCAGAGAGCAATTTGAGGATGTTATCTGTCTTGCAGAAGAGTTAACTCGATATGACACACCGAGAGAAAATGTCATTGCATAAATGTTGGTTGTGAGCAGTGAATATTTTCACATTCTTTCGTCTATAATTGACTCCCTGATAGAAATCGTCCATAGAGGGATTCGAATTCCTCGTTTTAGGTTTCACATCCAATATTCAGACTCGAATGCATTAGAATGCTACGTAAGAGGAAGAATGTTTCGAAAGAAAATGGACAATTATTATTCTTGTCAACGTGGAATTTTCGTATGTACACATCATAAAGTTCAACTTTTCCATCCGTCGTTTGACAAAAATCGATACTTCTATTGAAAATATGTTGAACAAGTTAATATGGATAAAGATTATTATAAATGCGCAAGATTTTAATACCATCCGGAGGTAGAAACACAACCTTTGACGATATTTTGTTTAGGTATTCATAATCACTTCTCTCTCTGTCTCTCTTTCTTTCTCTCCCTCTTATTTGCATCTTAGGTCTGTGTATCTACGTGTATATGCATCTGTGTATGTGGCCTGTGTGTATATGAATATCTCTCTTCCTCTCTTCCCGCGGAGATAGATTCACACAGTAGTATAACCAAGTCCAAGGAAGAGTAAGGAAAATGAGAATCCGAGACATGTGGTATAGGGGGAGCGAAGACAAAATTACGCGTATGGATGGCAGGTGGAAATGCACCTGGACTCGATCAGACGAGATGACTAATGCAAGACGCGGTTCGTCCGTGTCTGCGGTGACCATGTCTGAAACCCGGCCCTTTGCACCACAAGCAAACACGTTACCATCCGATCTCTCACGGAGACGGAGAACATTAGAGAGGAAAACTGAGAATCTCTCTCTTTATCGCGGTCTTCACAGCTCGGAGACGTCGTCTGAGAGATCGCAGACATTGGGGATGGGGGGATGGAGGGGGGATGGGAATCTGGTTTCACTGGGATCTTCACAGCCTCGTCAGTGACATGTAAAGAGCAGGCAAACACGAGCTATCAGTGATGTCCTGCTTGGAGAGTGTTTATGGCAGTGAAATCTAACTTCTCTCTCTCTCTCTCTCTCTCTCTCTCTCTGAATAAGGTGGTTAGAGGAGAGGAAGAAGAGGTGGGGCAAAGGAAATGATAGTCTGAAATGGGAAAACTTAAGTGTGTGCGAAGATATATGGCATAATTTTTTCGATGCATGCGGCTGATTTTCTGAATGTGTGTTTTTGCTGCTGTATTCAGATACCCCCTGCAGACTGGGAGTGCGTATGCATTCGTGTTGTATCCTTATTTCATATCAGTGGTGTTAGGGTGTCTTGTATCGTATGACGTCATGGTGATGGGGAGTATTGTGGCGTGTGATATCAAAGTGATAATAAGTAACTAGACTTCTGGTATAGCCGTATCCCTGTACGCTAACGAATGTCCACGTCCCTGTACGCAGAGTTATACATCTACGCCTCTAACCTTCTCCCTTGAACGCGTACGTACGCAATCCCACCATCTGCGGTCACATAACACATTAGATGTCGTTTCGTCCTTTCTGTACTTTGAGACGATCTCCTTTATACGCAGACATATACGTCATGCACGCAGCCTACGTTCCTGGTACGCAGCGTAGCCCTGACGTGCCCTGGTCATCGCTTCAGGTTTACAGGACAGATGCGGTAGTCGGCCCCCGTCCCTTGGGCCTGCTGCCGCCTCCTCTCTGCTCCGTCATTCATCTGCCTCGACCCCTCCCATGACCCCAGCCGTCTGCCCCTCACCCCCCACCACACCTGCCCCTCACCCCCCCACTCCACCACCACCACCCCCGCCGTCCTGATCCCCTTCCTGGTATCACCTCCACAATCGTGGTAGGATCTGAGGGGCTGGGAGTGAGCCGTCCCGATGGTACTAAGACCTGTGCGGGCACCAGCTGGCCGACACCCAACACCGCCCACCTCCCTCCCGCCCGCCGTCAGCCCTGGCTAACCCGGCGCCGCCCCCTGGAGACCTAGGGAGATGGAGGTATCCACACGATTGACATTATTTGCAGCTCACAAAGAGCCTCGTTAGGCCCCAGTGGTTTATTGTCTGTGAAGCAACAAACCTGAGAGAGAGACAGTGTCTGGCGGGTGACCTGAGCTGTGTGAGGTAAAACTACCAGGTCACAAAAAGACCTCCGTCACTCATACGTCTTCAGGGATTATCTCCAAGATGTTCCGCTGGTGAGGAATGCCTGCACTGGGTGTCGTGGGGGGGGGGTATATTACTCCACTATGCGCACACACACACACACACACACACACACACACAGAGTCAAGTGCAACGAGTGTAAAATTCCTTTTCCATGCAGCATCTACACGTAATCACAAACAAGTAATTACACACCTCATTATTTCCAAAGGTAGGGACTCAATCTGCTTATATATATATTCATTTACAGTTTTTGTGATTTCCTATTTTCACAGTCCGGGGAAGGAGCTTTATACTTATGGCGAACAATACTATGATACAACATTCTAAACTTCTGTATGGTGTCCACATGCACGATTTCATCGCTCACTTTATTCTCTTCATCCACACTCCTATACTATAGAAGTATCTTACCCAACAAGTCTCTTTCTTAATTTCATGCTATGGTCTCTGGTTGTCTGTCTTGGCATCTCTCCAAGAGGTGTTCAGTGTTATCGTCACTAAATTGGTTTTAAAACTTACAGGTTATGACCAAATCACCCTTTGCTCTTCTCTGTATTATGACGGACACTTTTTCATTGTAACTGTCTTCCTTTGTGCGTTTTGATTATATCTGGTGTGTGCGTGTGTGTGTGTGTGTGTGTGTGTTTGTGTGTGTGTGTTTGTGTGTGTATGTGTGTGTGTGTGTTTATGTGTGTGTTTGGATGTGTGTGTGTGTGTGTGTGCGTGTGTGTGTGTGTGTGTGTGTGTGTGTGTATGTGTGCGTGTGCGTGTTACGGGGAGAGAAAGTTTTACAGTCGTGTTGACCCGTCTCTTAACCTCGTATATTTCCAAGCACGTGGAGTCCCACGTGTGTTTGTGTGTGTGTGTGTGGACACGGGGGAGGGATGGTGATAGCACATCAGCCCCCCCCCCCAGTCACGGTCTTGCCACAACTTCTCGACCACAAAACCTACACCCGCTCCCCTCCGGCTAGTTCTGATCTCCATAATCTTTCAATAGTTATTCATCTTAAGTCATCACTTTTCATCGCATTTCGCATGCAGATTTTCACTTGTAATTGGTGTCCACGAGATCAGGGGACGTAGCTTACTGCCAAGTCTTCATTTTCAACCTTACAAGAATCTCTTGGCATATCTGCCAGCCTCCACAAACAGCTTTATGAATCAACAGAACTGGCCCTAGATTCTCCTCTAATTACATGATGGACGAGACAAGTTATTACTTATCCTGGGTTACAATGATTGGTATGTGTGTGTGTGTGTGTGTGTGTGTATGTTTTAGCGGGATCAGTCTGGAGTTGGTACTCGAGCGAGACATCACCGTCGAGAGGAAATAAAGGAGCCCATCCGACACTGCTCCCTCATGGGGCGCAGCCTGGAAGCCGCAGGGGCAGCAGTGTCCTTGAGCTAAGTATGATGATAAAGCCGTATCGATAGATCGATTAATCAAAACAGAAATTAGATTCCTCTCTCCAGTTGATTCATATCCTCGTTTAAAGTCTCTTGTATGACGATATGGCCCGTTTCCTATAATTATTATTTATGATTACTATATGCGTGTTACAGAGAGAGAGTTTTACAGTCGTGTTGCCGGTCTCTTAACCTTGTACATATTTTTCATACCTTTACTCCTGTGTATTTATGCACACACACAATTTCATTGCTTCTGAAATTCTGTCACATTCGCAGATACTTATCTCACAAGAATTATGACACGTATAATCAAATTTACCTTTCAGATATGTTCAGTTGCTGTTGATATTACGGACTTCTTTCATTTGCAATGGCGAAAGGAGAAAGAACTTGATTGATTGAGGGAACGGAAAGCAAATAGTATGTCAGAAGCAAATAAAGTTACCAATTGCCGGTAGGGCCGCTTGCGCCGGTGTGTTACGGTCGCCTGCGTCACTGGTGCGTTAGGACTACGTGCGTTGTTGTGTGTTGGTGTGAGGTGTTCCCACGCACTCTTGTTCAGAAGGCCCAGCTAGAATTCCCCTTTGCCAAAACAGGTTCGTCCACGCCTGTGTAGTCTCTCAACCGTAGCCGTACTACTATGGGACGGACTATGTCTACTATGGGGCGGGTCATATCTACTCTATGGGGTTACTATATAGCGACGGGGTATGGCAACTATGGGGTTACTATATAGCGACGGGGTATGGCAACTATGGGGAGGGATATGGCAACTCTACTGCTGCTCCTGTTTTATCTGCCATTGATATCGTTTTTAACTCCTTCTGCTGCAACTTCTTCTGCTGTTCCTGCTGCAGCTGCTGCGGCTGTTGTTCCTAGGGCTTCCTGTCGTTTATTTTGTTTTTGTCGTCGCGACTGCAGCTCCTTCTGTCGCATGCTGCAGTTCATGTCGTTAGCGTAGCCCAGCCGTTGCCTCCATCTTTAGAGATTCATACATTTAAAGTAAGGAAAAGCTTGTACTGGAACCCTGATGCGAGGGAATACAACCAATACTGCCTAGCTAGTCTGCGTGTGGAATCCTTAACCAGAAGTTGATCTCAGATGAATTCGTTGTATTGCCATTCCTCCACGAAACAATTCATCTGTAAATGTTATTCAGTCATCATTTCATTGAGCGCCGTACACTGCAATTAATATTCTTTTTGTCTAATGTGGTCTTCGAAGTTACATCTTCACAGTCTACGCAAGTTTCAAATTATGTGACGAACTACAGTTTTTCACACATGTGACATACAATTCACAAGTTCCCCATCTGACCTGATCCCCCACGACTGAGACTGGGATATATGAAAATATCAGAAGGAATTATCGCGAGAATTGGTGTCGCAAAACTTTGGCGAAGAAAAGCTCATTAGCTCCTGGACGATCTGACGAAAACCGGTTGGTCTTTGCCCAGATGTCGAAAGGTGTCTCCCCAAGACAAGTGTTAGGAGCACAGTCTCTCGAAGTGGAGGGTAGCGTCCTTGCGGGGAATAGTTCTCATACTGTAGAAGTGCGTATGTCACCTCAAGAACACATGTCATCGAACTCTTGGCCGCAACCTATCGAACTCAGCGGCTTAAGTCTTCGAACTCAACAAGTTCATGGATTGCGTGGCAACTGATGCATCACCTTGATTCACGGACGCCATTATAATGGAATGAGTTATCATAGCTAATAAGATAAGTTATCGTTCTTCCACTGATCAGATGGTACACGAGGATCAAAACCTCCTTCTCGAGAGCTTAAAACTTAAAACTTACCTGTTCAGAGTTGTGGTGGCGCACCTTGCTGCTGCTGCTGCCTCCGTTGGTCGAGGGTCCCCTTCGCAGCTCTACTGAGTCGTACCTGTGGTTGTCTGTCGCCAGGAGCTGCTGTTTCTCCATGTTTCAAGCAAAACCAGCACGAACCAACACCTCCGACACCTCTTTCTTTCTCTCTCGCACACGCACGACACAGTCACCGCGGGGAATCACGGACGGACGGTCAAATTCCAGTCAAAACGTTTAAATTCTTTTTCTTTAACTTCGGAGAGTATTCACCAAGCAAGGAATTCTGACGACAACTATGTTGGGTATCCGTTTTGCACATCTGGGATCGTTGTTCGATACTCTCCTTTGGGCTTCTGTAAATGCAACATGTAGACTAGTTGGCCACTACTGACGGCGAGGCAGAAGAAGCATCAGCGGGTGAGGGTAAGGTAGGGCGGCACTTTCATTATCCCCAAGCACAGTGCATACCGCACTGGTCCCACGTCGTCAGGAGACTGCGAGCTGGATTCCCGAAATGCCCACTTCTCTTTCAGCTTCTAGATGGACATTGGCTTCCTTTCCTTTCATCTAGCAGAATTTTAGAATTCCCGTCAGATCAACTGTCAGCATTTATCGTACAGGGGTGAACTGAGGACGTGGGTTGGGCATTGGAGTGATTAGTATCTGTAGAGCCGCGGGCGTACCCCTCCGCCCGCTCGTGTCAGCTACGTAGTTCGGCCTCGAGTCGCCGGGTTGGCAGCAGCGGACGTCGAGGAGGAGGTGGACAAGTTGACGTGTCGGGGTCGTGGAGCCGTCTAGCGCGGTGCCTATTCCCCAGCCGTCTACACCAGTCAGCTGATGTGTGCCGGCCTCAAGCTCGACCGCCCGACTCACACGGCTCTACCTCCTACCCCCCCCTCTCTCTCTCTCCCTCTCTCTCTCGACCCTTCCTCCTTACCTCATTCTCACACCTCCGTTAATGTATCTACAAATCCTACCTCACTCTCAGCGTTTGTCTGCAGTTCTGTCCTTACTCTCGCACATCTTTCCTGATTTGTTTTCATATCAAGCCCTCACTCGTTAATTAAGCAGTGTCATACACACGCACACACACACCTCTAATAGTCCCTCTATAACTGCTCGTATTCTCATTGACCATCTGTCAGTCAAAGCGCTTCCAGTGGTCGTTACCTCAGCCTGTCATACCTGGCTGTTGAATGTGAACGCGCCTACCAATGGCTTTAGAACACTAGATGATCAGTGATAATTAGAGAGAAAGCTGTATATTTAAAGTTCATTTATATTATTATTATCATCATTATCATTACCATTATTGTTTTTATTATTATTCTTATTATTATTATTATCATTATTATTATTATTATTATTATTGTTATTATTATTATTATTATTATCATTATCATTATTAGTAATAGTAGTAGTAGTACTAGCAGTAGTAGTACTATTATTATTGGTATCATTATTATGTATTGATGATAATGATAATGACAATGATAATATAATCATAATGATAGAAATGATAACCCCAGGACCCCTTTTAAGAGGAAGCACGCCACACAGTAGCAGGGAGATGATGGACTCCTGATGCGCAATCAATATGTGGTCCTCATCTTCGACCGATGTGTTCTGCCGATCCACTGGATACCTCTTCTCCATCCTCATAGTCATTACCGATCCCCTGATCCTTATCTCATATCTCCTCCTGTCCTTCAACTGATACCTTAGTCTGATCCTCAACCAATGCCTCATCCTGATCTTAACCGATATCTCATCCTGATCCTAATCCTGCTGCTGCCCATGATATATCCTCCTGCCGATATATTCTCCTGATCTTCACCTGATACTTTTTTCTGATCTTCAGCCGATATATACTGATGGTCTTTAGCAGCCGATGAAGAGAGAAGAGGTAATTAGTCAAGAGGAAATGAGGAGTAAGAGGGGAGATTGAGAGAGAGAGAGAGGGAAGGTCAGTAGTCTTAAAATGGGAGAGGTCAAAGAGTGAGAGGGGGAGGTCAGTAGTAAGATAGGTAGGTTAAGTGTGAGAAGTGAGGTCAAGAGTGAGATACGAGGTCAAGAGTGGGAGGTGGATAATGAGTGGGAGGGAAGGTCAAGCGTGAGAAGGGAGGTCAAGAGTGAGAGGGCAGGTCATCTCGGCTTACACCGCGTCTGGCTACCGTAATGTGACCCAGCCAGGCATCGCTCAGCCGCTACCAAACACCAAGACCCCGTGATGTGTCCGTAGGCCTTCCCTCCCCCACCCACCCGCTGACAACACTGACCAGCCCCAACGGCCTTAGGCTTCTTCCATCGACTGGCAACCCTGGCACCCCCCTCCCAACCTCCCCAACCCCAGAGTGATGATGACCCCCCCATGGGTCTCTATCACCCACCCAATGACAACACTGTCCCAATCATCCAAACCCTTGACCCCATAGGACCTCGTTAACTGACAACACTTTCCCCAGTGACCCCCTGTCTCACACATGACCCTCACCGCAGTAGCATTAACAAACCTGTTTATAAAAAGCTACTATAGAGTATCATTCCTCTGTTTAGTGTCCCCTGACGATCTATATTCAGTTCAATATTTGAGTAAAACTGCGAAAATAAACTATCTTTGATCGCTTTACGTCAAGGAGGGCCAAATATTATAGATATGTCAGTACTATTGACGATCAAATCAAAGACGTTCATCAGCATTACGAAATGATAGTCCAAATGTAACTTGACGTTCTTTCGTTTGTGTTGGGGTGACATATTTAACTAATTTCCTCTTGAGGTGGACTACACCTAGCGCCGAGATATAAACTGGTTTCCACCGTGGGAATAACTGCTGCTAAGTTCTTGAGACAGGAGCACCTCCGAAACTCTTGTAGATAATCATGAAACACACAATTTACGATCCGCATACTACCATTTGTTGAGCAGTATATTAGGAATATTCTGCTTTTCAAAACGAACCGTATATATTTCACCAGGACTCCTGACTTAATGGTAAAGATGTCATCCCCTTGAGCACGAGGTTACAATCTTATTCACGACTGTACGACCCTTGTGGTATATTGACACTACGATCCTTTTGGTATACTGACATGACCTTTTCTGCCCAACCCTTAGGGATAGGTGAAAGGCCAGGCCGTGGTAATCAAGGGTCGAATCGTTTTGCCCAAGATGTTCAAACGGTATGATGTTCCATGACACTTTCCGACGGTGAGATCCCTAGATTTTGGCTGAGCATCGCCTTACATATATA